>SKCR01031827.1:0-270071 GCA_019454045.1 Zanthoxylum bungeanum
TCTATGAGAGATTCGTAAGCCCTCGATTGTGGTTCTTAGAGTTGTAAAGTGCCCTGAGTGGTTGGAAAACATTGTGCTAATACCAAAGAAAGATGGGAAGGTCAGAATGTCCGTGGATTACAGAGACTTAACAAGGCTTGCCCGAAAGATGATTTTCCTTTACCCCACATAGATGTGCTAGTTGACAGTGCGGCTTTATCTACCATGAACTCGTTCATAGATGGATTCTCGGGATATAATCTGGTTCTTATGGCTGAAGAGGACAAGCATAAGACCGCCTTTGTCATGGAGTGAAGTACGTATTGCGACAAGATGATGTCATTTGGGCTCAAGAATGCAGAAGCCACTTGCAAAGCGGATGGAAAAGTTATAGCTATGAACCTTATATGTTGATATGGAATGCCGCATCACGTGGTCACAGATAATGGTGTCCAGTTTCAAGGAGAAACGAAGGCAATGCTACAGAATTACAGGATAGGACGTCACAAGTGGTCACCTTACAGACCGCAGGCAAATGGGGCAGTCGAGGCAGCCAATAAGATAATAAAGAGATGTTAGCTGTAGGCATTGCATTTTTGCATATTAGCCCGATGATGAGTCTCGTATGGAGACACTACCTCTTTAGTTGTGAAAGCCGCGAGAAACGGACGTTGGAAGGGTAAAGTTGGGAATTAGTATTTTGTCAGATTTAACTCGCTTGTTTCGCTTCGGGTTCGCTTGTTGGAACTCTGTTTTAAAACATACCAAACCCATTAGATCACATCCAAAAAATTAAAACATTTAAAACACATCTCACAAATTAAATAATTAAAACATTTAAAATACATGTCACAAATTAAATCACCTTCCTAAATTAAATTAAATCCCTTTCCTAAAATACATAAATCACTTCCCCAAATTAAAAGATTTCCTATCCCATTCTAATTAAAAAGATATCCAATTAAAACACAAAATCCTTCTCCTTCTCAAATAAGGTAAGCCTCCATCCCTTTGCCTATAAAAAGAGGCATCCACCCCCTTATCAACCCTGGCTCACTCTCACGAAAAAACACAAAGAAATAAACCCTCATGTTGCCGCATCATCCAAGCCTTTATCAAGCACCACACTAACCCTTCACGTATCAAAAAATTTACATCCACGCCAAGAGCCCTGCACAGCCTCCACGCCCACCTCACTCCACATTCACCCTCAACTTGCCACCTTGCCCACAACGCCACCTGCCTATTAACCTCACGTGAAGCCCACCATCAGCGTACTAAAAAGCCCTCCTCACAGCCGCGAAAAACACAAGCCAAAAGCCTTCCTCATTCGCCACACAATACTCTCCCAATACTTCATAAACCAGACACTCACTCACGCACACACTGCCAGCTCACGCACACACACCCCTTATTCACACAAGCCAACTGCCAGCCCTCTCATCCCTCACGTACACGCCGACTCAACTAAGCAGACCACGTCAACGACAACCAGCCCCTTGACCAAGCACCCAAACAGCCCTAAAACCACACTTAAAACTGCCCAGAAAATACCCCAAAACTGCCGCATAAACTACCCAGTTTTTAGCCTTAAAATCGCACAAAACAGCAGCCCAATACGCCTTAAAAAACCGCCAAATTAGTCCCCTGAAACAACCAAAATAGTGGCCTAAAAATAGCATCAAAACAGCAGCGAAATGGAGTAAAAACAGTAGCCCGAACAGCAAAACAGCGAGGAAAGATGTTAAGTTGGTGAACCAAAAGAGTTGCGGATCATTCACCCTTCCAACGGACGTGTAACGCCCTTTCTTGAGACGACAAAAGAGGTTAGACCTGAGGGCACCCTTTTATTTATTTTCTTTCATTTATTTTATTTATTTTAGAAATATTATCGCGTGAGAGTCATTTGAGGCATGATGTGATTGTTGGATAGGCGGAATATGTGTTCCTTTTTGTGGTATATAGGATGGAAACCCGGACGTAAATTCCGTAGCCGACTCCGAATGGACGGTAGTGCGGTTTGTACTCGGGATACAACGCCACGTACCACTTAAGAGACACGTATTTCATCTCATCCAAACTTGTGTTTTAGCATGATGTAGTTCGTAAATTATTTAGTGCGGCCTTAAATCATTTTCCCAGTTCACACTGGGTGGCGAATCCATGTTATTTCTCCAGTTGAGTTCCCCCGTGGGCTACTCCGTACTCCCGACTAGGCCGCGAGCCTAGAATAGCGTCGTCGATTTATGTGTCCTACAGGTACACCAACATCAATAGGAATCTTCTCGAGTTGAGGAGCATAATGGTCCTTTGACTTGAGATACCACTAGGGATATATGAGTTATCCTCCACGCTTTGATGGCAGTCATGTCACCGATCTATTTAGATCAAACCTCCGTATGTTCGTTGGGTGTGGACTGATGCTCGTGATATCCTGTGCGTATCAAGATAGAATCTGTCAGTCCTATGTACAGGGCATAGGCATCTTGCACGTGTTTGCGATCTAGTAAATCCATGGCCGTGGTATAACTTCGGAAATCAGTTCGAGTGTTATTTAGATATCGTAAATTTGAAAGTCGACTATATTATACCATAAAGGTTTGACGTTCTTATCTATATCCCAGATATAATATGGATAGTCTGTGACAGATGGATTATACGTATGCAATGACCTCGACTTGTATAGTTTAGCGAAATTATATGTGGTCATCATAATTCATGAGTGGGTGAATTATGGACACAAAATTGGATTTCGTGACGGATAGACATAAACTTATAGAGTCCCACAATATGAAGTGTACTCATTGAGCACTTGGGCAACGCGTTATGAATAATACAGATTATTCATAATACTTCACCGGATTAAATGAGTTAATTCGGATCATTTAATTGGTTAAACGAATACACATGCATTAGGGGATTTTGGTCAATCAATAATCAATGTGTATTTGTATTTGATACAAAATTTGATTTGATACATATTAATTATTTGTCAAATGAGATTTTGACATATGCCATTAATATAAGTATTTGATATTTAATGTAAATAAAAATACATATATGAATGTTAATTAATTATTTAGTTATAATTAATATGATAAATGGTGAGATATTATTGGTAACATGTGGCATGATTTAATTAAACTTTAGGTGTGCAAATTTTATTTGCCAATATAAAGTTTGATTTATTTAATTGAATTAAATTTGGAAAATGACCAAACTACCCTCCTAAAGTCGGTCACAACAAGAATTAAAGTGAAAATTTTGTTTCTCTTTGTTTCTTACCACCTCCATGGTAGAAAATACACCAAAGAAAATGTAACATCTCGGGTTATTATAGCGAGTTACGTGAATTCTATTTTTCACCTGTGTGGCCGCGCTGAACACGAAGTTCATTTTTGATGTAAACAAGGACTTTGACAAGAAATTAATTATAAGTTTATATTAAATATAGTTTGAGGGGTTGTTTTGAAAATTAACAAATTAGAATAAATAAAATTAGATATTTATGTGCAAATATTCTAGAAATTTCACACATGTATTACATATATATATATATATATATATATATGACACACGTGTATAAAAAAAAAAACAAACAAAAACAAACCTAGATTTCTCTAGACTCACACACACGTGGGGGGCATATATCACACACACACGTTTTGAATAGACACACGCACACAGCAGTAGCACACACACCAAATTGATAACACACAAGAAACAAAAAGGAAATTCAGATAGGAGAGACACGAAATGAGAAAAGAAGAAGAGCTGAAGCAGAAGCCGTGAGTAGAAGAAGCAGTGGAAGGAGAAAGAAGGAGACTGAACCGAGAAGAGAGAAATGGATGGGATAGAGACCGGGAGATAGGAGAGAAGAAAGAAGGAAAATGAAGAAGATGAGAGAGAGATACAATTGTAAGTACACTATGAATTCCCTTGAGTTTGATTGTTTTTAACATATTTGGGTAAAATAATTATTTAGGTAGATTAGGTTAAATTTGATGATTAAGTTAGGTTTGAGGGTTATTGGAGGATGAATGATGAGATAACATGAATAAAGTTATAATTGTTTGAAAACTCAAAAATTTGGTGTTGGTTCATGTATAGTCGAATTCATGCTTGTGAGTGTTGAGGTTGAATTTGGTGTGTAGAAGCAGAAAAATTAAGTAAGTATATTGTGCTTATAATGTTGGAAATTCCTATAATATTCGGGGGTTTTTGTCCTTTCGGCTTAAGGGGTGCAAGGGAAGGACACAATCCTTATGAGGGTTGTATCCCACCCCAAGGGGTGCCCTATTGACATCCAATGTTTATGGGTGCCATGGGAACAAAATAGTATCCAACAAAAACCTGCCTGATATATAATCAAGCCTTGTGTTAACTAAAGGGGATATACAGAGAAAAAAAAGGACTGTGTTTTTAGTTTTTCAAGTTTCAGAGAGAGTCACTGCCATCTTCAAGTTCGAATACTTGTCAAAGAGTGCTATTGGACAAGAAGGAATCAAGTTATCCTAGGAGAACATTGGCCGTTGAGAATCCGTAAAGCACCAGATACGGGGTCAATAAGTTCTTAAGGACAGAGTGTGATCTCGACTTGAATTCACAGAAGTTTTACAGGTTCTGTTTATGGTTTTTTCATATTGTAGGGTTTAGGTTAAATCTATGATAATTTTCTGGTTGGATTGTTTGTTGCATGTATAATTGTTGTTACACAATTAATTTCAACTTTATCACTTTGAACAAGGTCATTCATTGATCGTTGTGCAATTTGTCTTTCGTAGACTAATTGAGCCTGTTGATTTTCCAGTTACATATGGCTAGCGGAAATATCACGGTACCGGTCTCTCACGGAGAAAAACGGAGAAATTTGGTGGGGCAAATTTCAAACAATGGCAGAGCAAGATGCTGTTCTACCTGACAACTCTCCAGTTGGCAAAATTCATCAAAGATCCTCCGGGTCCGTGGAGGGTGAATCCGAATTGGCCAAGGAAGAGCAGAACAGACTTGGATGTCTGGAGACTTCTTATGCAAGAACTACATTTTGGGTGGTCTTGACAATACCTTGTACAATGTGTACCAAGGCATGACTTCTGCGAAGATTCTCTGGGAATCTCTCGAGAAGAAGTATAAAACTGAAGATGCCGGACAAAAGAAATTTGTCGTGGGTAGGTTCCTGGACTACAAGATGGTAGATTCAAGGACGGTGATGTCTCAGTTGGGTGAACTGCAATTGATGATTCATGAAATACTGGATGAGGGAATGAAACTTTGTGAGACGTTTCAAATTGCCGCCATAATTGAAAAGTTGCCTCCATCATGGAAGGACTTCAGGGCTATCTTAAACACAAAAAGAAGCAGATGAGCCTTGAAGACCTCAGTGTTCGATTGAGAATCGAGGAGGACAACAGGATGTCCGAGAAGGCCAGCTACAAGACTCTGGAGTCTAAGGCCAACATCATTGAAGGTGTAAAGGGTAGCAAAAAGAGAAAGAACAGTGGAGCTGACTCTGGGAACAAGAAATTCAAGGGAAAATGCTACAACTGTGGAAAGAGCGGTCATATGTCAAAGGACTGCAGGAACAAGAAGTCTCAGGACAAGGCAAGAAAAAGAAAAATGAGGCCCATGTCACTGAAGGTGAGCAGCTGACTGATGATATCTCAGAGATGGAACTATCAGCAGTGGTAACCGAAGCCAACATAGTTGGGAATCCGAGAGAGTGGTGGGTAGACACTGGGGCTACTCGTCACATATGTGCAGACAGTAAAATGTTTTCCATGTACCAGAAGGTCGATGGCGGCGATCATCTGACAATGGGAAACTCGTCTACCTCTCAGGTAGTTGGACAAGGCACAGTGGTTCTGAAGATGACATCCGGAAATGAGCTAACATTGAAGAATGTACTGCACGTTCCAGATATTCGGAAGAACTTGGTCTCGGGCTCTCTTCTTAGTAAGGCTGGTTTTAAGCTTGTATTTGTTTCTGACAAGTTTGTATTGACTAAGAATGATATGTATGTAGGAAAAGGATACCTAACTGAGGGCCTTTTCAAGCTAAATGTAATGACTGTTAATCGTGCTATTAATAAAGCTAGTTCGTCTGCTTATATTATTGTGTCACAAAATGTATGGCATGGGAGGTTAGGACATGTTAATTATGATACCATGCGTAAATTAATTAACATGGACCTTATACCTAAATTTGCAATTGATAGCCAACATAAGTGTGAAGCATGTGTTGAAGCAAAAATGCATCAACATCATTTCATTCTATAGAACGTAGTTCTGAACCGCTAGAACTTGTACATACTGATGTGTGACATGAATATTGTGCAAACAAGAGGCGGTAAAAAGTACTTTGTCACTTTTATCGATGACAGCACAAGATTCTGTTATGTGTACTTGTTGAGAAGCAAAGCTGAAGCAATTGAGAGCTTCGTACACTATAAGAACGAAGTTGAAAACCAACTTGGCAAGAAAATCAAAAGAATCAGGAGTGATAGAGGCGGTGAATACGTTTCACCATTCGGTGAATATTGTTATGTGCACGGAATTATTCACGAAACCACTGCTCCTTATTCTCCTCAACAGAACGGAATTGCGGAGCGCAAAACCGAACGTTGAAGGAAATGATGAACGCCATGTTGACAAGTTCGGGTCTACCCCAGAACTTGTGGGGGGAAGCCTTGCTTTCCGCGAACTACGTTCTAACAAGCTGCTCCTCACAGAAGACTAGACAAGACACCATATGAATTGTGGAAAGGTTTCGTACCTTCCTACAAATACCTCAAAGTGTGGGGGTGTCTTGCCAAAGTAATGGTTCCTAAACCTAAGAAGGTTAGAATAGGACCCAAAACTGTTGATTGTATATTCATTGGATATGCTCGCAACAGTAGTGCGTATCGATTCTTGGTACACAAGTCGGAGATTCCTGACATCAATCCGGAAATGATAATTGAGTCAAGGAATGCGACATTTTTTGAAGAGACGTTTCCTTGTAAGGAAAGACAGCGCACAGAGTCTCTCAAAAGAACAGTTGATACTGTCAAGGACAGTGATCAAGTTGACCAAGAATCAGATCAACGTGTAAATGCTGAGACAATCGAGCCTAGACGTAGCAAAAGAGCTAGAACGTCTAAGTCGTTTGGTCCCGATTTTCTGACATACTTGTTAGAAAATGAGCCTCAAAGCTATAAAGAAGCTATGGCTTCTCCGGAGGCACCTCTTTGGAAAGAGGCTATTAACAGTGAGATTGATTCAATCCTACAGAACCATACTTGGGAGTTGGTTGATCTTCCGCCAGGTTGTAAGCCGCTGGGCTACAAATGGATATTCAAAAGGAAGATGAAAACGGATGGATCAATAGATAAGTATAAGGCAAGACTTGTCATAAAAGGTTATAGACAAAAGGAAGGCCTTGATTACTTTGACACCTATTCACCAGTGACTCGCATCACATCGATAAGAATGCTCATAGCCATAGCAGCTATATTTGGTCTTGAAATACATCAAATGGATGTAAAGACGGCATTCTTGAATGGTGAATTGGATGAAGAGATTTACATGGAACAACCAGAAGGGTTTAGTGTTCCTGGACAAGAACAGAAGGTGTGCAAACTTGTAAAATCCTTGTACGGATTAAAACAAGCACCGAAACAATGGCATGAGAAATTTGACAAAGAAATGTTGTCAAATGGGTTCAAAACCAATGAGTGTGATAAGTGTGTGTACACCAAATCAACTCAAAAAGGATATGTCATTGTGTGTCTCTATGTAGACGATATGCTGATAATTGGTAGTAATCATGAAATGATTCAATCTACCAAAAACGGGTTATCCAGCAGATTTGATATGAAAGATATGGGGATAGCTGATGTGATCCTAGGAATAAAGATTTCTAGGACATCAGACGGATATATATTATCACAGACTCATTATATTGAGAAGATACTCGATAAATATATCAAAGGGGATCTAAATGTGGCTAGAACCCCTGTAGACCTAACTCTTCATTTATCAAAGAATACTGGTTCAAGCATATCGCAATTAGAGTATTCGAGAATCATCGGAAGTCTGATGTATCTCACGAATTGCACACGACCTGATATCGCTCAAGCTGTGAATCGGCTTAGCAGATATACGAGCAATCCAGGACACAACCACTGGAAAGCCATAGTAAGAGTTTTGAGGTATCTGAGAGAAACTTCAAAATATGGGCTACATTACGAGAGATATCCTGCTGTACTAGAGGGATACAGCGATGCTAACTGGATATCTGATACGGTGGATTCCAAATCCACGAGTGGATTTGTTTTCACACTTGGTAATGCAGCCGTGTCATGGAAATCCTCGAGGCAAACATGTATTGCCCGGTCTACTATGGAATCAGAGTTCATAGCGTTAGACAAAACAGCGGAAGAAGCAGAATGGCTTAGAAACTTCCTGGAGGATATTCCTAGTTGGCCCAAACCGGTGCCAGCGATTAGCATACATTGTGATAGCCAATCGGCTATTGGGAGAGCCCAAAATACAATGTATAATGGTAAGTCTCGACATATACGTCGGAGACATAATACCATACGTCAACTGCTCTCAAGTGGCATAATAACGATCGATTATGTTAAGTCGAAGGAAAACCTAGCGGATCCACTAACTAAAGGTTTACCTCGAGAGCAAGTTGAGAAGTCATCGAGGGGAATGGGCTTGAAGCCTATAATCTAAGAATTGTCACTGTGGAAACCCAACCTAGCTGACTGGAGATCCCAAGATCTAGGTTCAAAAGGGACAACAGAAACTTTGTGCAATTCAAAACAAGCACTGAAGAGTTTCGTACTCTTTCCCATTCCGATAATGACGCTGAGTGCTGTCTGTCATTGGTTAGGATAAGCTAAGGCTTTTAATGATCACTATATTAGGAGATGAGTCCTATTGGGGGTAAAGACAGATTACCTCTTCATAGTAGATCACCTATTTCAAGTAAGAAGTGAGGCCGCTTCCATGGGAACCTTTAAAGGCGGGTTACCCTAAAGTGCTTGATGAATCCAGGACCGTTGTTCAGGGCCAAAATGAACACAACCGTAGAACGGAAAATGGTCGAAAAAAGCTGTGTGTTGACAATTGTCTTGGTTTACATCAACGGCAGAACAGTTCAAGACTATGGGTCACTGGTTTGCCAAGTAAATCCGATTGTTATTCACTAGGAAAGGTTCAAGGCGAAAGCTACCTATTTCGATGCAGCTTTATTTCATGGTAACTCTCTCAAGTGTCATCTTGAATATTATAAGAATTGTGGGGGATTGTTGGAAATTCCTATAATATGGGGGTATTTTTGTCCTGGCTTTAAGGGGTGCAAGGGAAGGACACAATCCTTAGGAGGGTTGTATCCCACCCCAAGGGGTGCCCTATTGACACCCCTACATGCCTTATATATAAAGGCCTTGTGTTAACTAAAGGGGATATACAGAGAAAAAAAAAGGACTGTGTGTTTTTAGTTTTTCAAGTTTCAAGAGAGAGTCCACTGTATCTTCAAGTTTGAATACTTGTCAAAGAGTGCTATTTGGACAAGAAGGAATCAAGTTATCCTTGGAGAACATTGGCGTTGAGAATCCGTAAAGCACCAGTGACGGGGTCAATAAGTTCTTAAGGACAGAGTGTGATGGACTTGAATCACAGAAGTTTTACAGGTTCTGTTTATGGTTTTTTCTATTGTAGGGTTTAGGTTAAATCTATGATAATTTTCTGTTGGATGTTTGTTGCATGTAATTGTTGTTTAATAACACTAAATTAGGCCAACAATAACTCCTTAAGTTAGATTTTTGTGCCATTTGAGATTTGAGTTTGAATTATGGGATTAAGTTTTGATGGATGTGTCATCTGTTTGTTATTACTTTTTATATTGGCTTCTTGTTCTGTGCTTTATTGAATTAGTTATCGATTCAGTTTAACTTTTGATGTGATTGCGATAAAATCTACTAAAGTTACAATAATTAATTACAGATTTGATGGAAATTTGCTGTTTTAGGAAATAGTTTATTCTTAGTTGCATGCCTTTGGTAATTGATTCACATGGATATTGTATGCTTCTGTTTGAAATTTTAAAGTGCTTTGCTTCTACTTTAATGAAATTAGATCTTGAATGATTGGTATTTTGCTTGTATTAGTTGAGTTCTGTCTTATTGGAGAGGTGAGAGCAGAGGGTCCTTAGGTCAAATGCTTTCAAAATTCGTTTGCACTACTGATTGCAATGTTACTTACTTGGCATGGAATATATTGATTGTTATTGATTGTTTTTGTTTTTCCAAATTGAGCAATGTGATAGTGTTGGCCGAAACTTAAGGGATATAAGGATTGGTTTAAATCAATTGAATGGGTTAAGTTTATTAGAAAGTTTACTTACTCATTTAGTACTAATAAAACATGGATTGATCAATTAAAATTTTACACGCATGTTAAATGTTGTAAGAATGGTGATGAGAATGTATATGTGTAATGCGTATTTGTGGCCATGGGCCCTAGGGGTCCGATACAAGATGATTAGATAGTTCATAAGCTATTAGGAAATTTTGGATATTAAGTAAATAAGAATGATAACTATTTGGCATGGGTAACCGTATGGAAAAGAATTAAATTTAGCATGTAGAGCAAGTTGTAAGATCATTGATGTGAAAACATTCAAGATTCTGGTTTATGTTCAAACTTTAAATTGACCCTTTTTGGTTAGATTCATGACATCAATATATGCCTTAAGATCATGTTTTACTTATATGCTCATGTATGTAAATTAAGTATATATATTTATTTTTCAATCACAATTTACCTGAGTGTGTGGTATTGTCGAAAGTGGTAAGGATTATATGATATTATGGATTTAGCATATAATAAAGTATGGTTAGGGTAAGTAAAAGCATAAGAAATGCATATGCATATATGTACATCAAAATCATTGAGTAAAAATTATGAATGATTTTGAAATTCAATGGGTTTTAAAGAAAAGTTTCAAATGCTTTTGAAAGTATCGTATTTCAGAAAATGTTTTCTTACAGTTTTGAGATACAAAGTATGATTTTATGTTTTCGGGGCATGAGGTAAAACCTCACCCCAGTATGTAACTTGAGATACAGTGGGATTGACGGATTCAGAGACATGTGCACATGTGGAGGTCTGAGGGGACGCTATCAGATCCTCGAGCAGGACTAGGGTTTACAGATCCCCGAAATCCTAGTTTCAGAGCTTGGGTGGTAGCATTGATCCACTCCCGCAGTTCTAGTGGTGGTTACGTTACAGTTGAGCTATTGTCCTGGACGTGACTACACCCAGTTGAGTTGTTGTCCTGGGTGTAGGGCTCTACGTTGCCAGTTGAGCTGTTGTCCTAGACGTAGGGCACCACCAGCCTCAGAGATGCCCAGTTGAGTTGTGGTCCTGGGCATATAGTACATCCAGTTGAGTTATGGTCCTGAATGTAGAGTTTTTTTTAGTTTTCAGATTTTCAGTATAAGATTTCAGATTTCCAGTAATTAGTTTTCAGAAAATCAGTTTTTAGTAAGCAGTTTTCAGAAATCAGACTTTAGTAAACAGTTTTCAGAAAACAGATTTAAGAAACAGTTTCCAGAAACCAGAGTATTAAAGCATGTTTTCAAAAGACAAGTTTTATAAAGAAAATTTCAAACAAAGTTTCAGAAAAGAGTTTTTATAAAGAGTTTTCAAGAAAAGAGTTTTCAGAAAGTATTTTCTAAAAAGTATGGCATAATCAAAGTTCAGCTAACTTATAGGTTGTGCATATAAATCATACATCCTGGTTAACATACGAGATGCATAGAGTTGACATTGAAGCATGATAGCATGATTACATTTATGTATTTATGATTGATGCCTGCGTGTATTATATGTTTACATAGAATGAACAATTTGTAAGATGCTAACATACGATTGTATGGTTTCATATACTTGTTTATGTGGCTAATACTAGTTCGTTGGATGTTTAATAGAAAGAATATTTTATAAATCCGATTTGATGATATTTCAATGAAATAAAAGAAAGATAAGTATAATAAATAATCAAACCAGACTAGCAAAAAAGAAAGTAGGAAAGTGGAAAGATATCAGGATAACGCAGTGGAAACGTAACACGACTTGACACAATAAATGGAATTATGGAACCTCATGACTATATTATAGATGTTTAAAGTGTAAGTAGGAAACAAGATGCAATTGTGTGAAAGATTCAGAAAAGGAAATTAGTAACAAAGTGGTAATGTTTAAACATAGATAAGAGTTTTACAGTTAACTCAGAATTTGAAATTATGTGTGATTTACAAAGACAGTTTAGGTTATTAATAGACTAAGAAACAGACCTGTTTGTTGGCACTCAAGGAATGAGCATAGTTAATTACTAAGTCTTATGACTCACACCACAACAGTGTTTAAGTGTAATATATTGGTGGCTTAACCTAATGAAAGAAAAAATGAAACAAAACAATTTATACTCTCCAAATTTAGCCTTGGCCGAAATTTGAGTAATAAAAATAAAATATCTAGATATTTTTTATTTCAATTTATTAAAGTTAGTCCACTTGTTGTATTTGATCATTATAACATTTAATGAATTACAATATGTCAAACCACTCAAATAAAGCCACTTCCAAAAGTAATCATAACTTAAGATATTTAAATTTTAATTACTTTAATTATTTAACAATTAAATAATTATTTAAATACAACTATTTTAAATATATGTATTATATTTACTTTAAATATTCAAATACATATATATTAATGATATATGTCAAATATCACAATTTGACATTTAATTAATGTGTATTTAATAAAATCATTCATTAAATACAAATACACATTAATTAGGAAATAACCATTAGGTCCCTTTGCATGTGTCTTTCGTTTAACCATTAAACGATTTACAAATAATCAGTTTATCATAAAAGTTTCCCCAGTGCTCTACGAGTATATTTCATTAGTGAGACTCTCTAGGTTCATGCATATCCATCAGAAAATCTAATTTCGTGTCCATAATTTACCCACCTGTAAATTATGACGAACACGGATAAACTCTCTGAACCATACAGGTCGAGGTCAATGCATACGTATAATCTCTCCGTCAAGGTATCCAGATTATTCCAGAGATATAGATATAAACGTCAAATCTCTATAGATATAATCAAGTCGATGTTTCTATTAGAAATCACTAAAATAACACTTAGAACTAATTTCTACAGTGTACCATGGGCCCATGGTTTTTATCTGATTGCTAATCATATATGGACTACCTATGCTCTGTATACAGAACTGACGGATCCTATCTTGACACACACAAAACACCCTAAGGATCTGTCCACACCCACCGAACAGGCAGAGGTCTGACCTTAATAGGTCGGTGATGTGACTGCCATCTAAGTGTGGAAGATGTCTCATGTGCCCACAGTGGTATCTCAAGTCGAAGAATCACTTATGCTACTCAACCCGAGAAGATTCTTATTAACTTTAGTGTACCATCTATTAAGAATCTTCGGTGAGTCATTCAGTGTTTATCCGCCATAAATACCTACATGTCTATACGAGTCTCCAAGACTCATGGTTCATTGAGAAACCATTGGAATCCAATATTCCAGCAATGACATGTACCAATCTCAACGGGTTTACTTTACTGACCAAGTAGTATAAACCTTGATCAGGAACTGTCTAAAAATGACAACGTCATGATACAACTCAATGTCAGTTGCGACGCTTTTGCAACTGTATCATAAATAATCATTCTAAGGTCAATTACGTCTTTACCATATAAAGAGATATATTATGTTAGTGTTGGTGCTTGGAGTGCCAATCCGGATCATATTCATGTCTGATTCATGAATAAGAGCAATTCATTTATCTATAATATTACTTATTTATGGTAATAATTCTTGCTTTTATATACATATTCGATCTAATTACGATTAGATTGAAACTAAATAGAATTTAGTGATATGTATATATTAGACAAACACCCGATAATATATAATGTAGTGCATAGTTACAAAGTAGTTTGTAATTGACATTGGGAAGTGTTACTACTAGAAGTATATTATCAAATAAAGTTCCTGGTCAAGATTTACTAACACGGGTCGGTTAGTAAAATTCGTTGAGACCAGTACACGTCGTATATCGAGACTTGGTCCGATGGTTTATCCCAATGAACCATGACTCTAGGGAGACTCATATAGACGTGTAGATGTTTATATTGGATAAACACTGAACGGCTCTCCGAAGATTTCCTAATAGATGGTACACCGACGTTAATAGGAATCTTCTCGGGTCAAGTGAGCATAATGATCCTTCGACTTGAGATACCACTGTGGATGTATGAAGTATCCTTCAAACTTTGATGGCAGTCACGTCACCGATCTATTTAGATCAGACCTCCGTCTGTTCGTTGGGTGTGGACCGATCCTCAAGATATCATGTGCGTGTCAAGATAGGATCCGTCAGTTCTGTGTACAGAGCATAGATATTCAATATGGAATTAGCAATCTGTTAAATTCATGGGCCTTTGGTACACTGTAGAAGTAAGTTCTAAGTGTTATTAAGAGATTGCTAATAGAATTGTCGACATGATTATACCTATAGAGATTTGATGTTAATATCTATATCACTCGAATAATCTGAATACCTGTGACAGATGGATTATACGTATACGATAACCTCGACCTGTATGATTCAGTGAGTTTATCCGTGGTCGTCATAATTTACGGGTGGGTAGATTATGGACACGAAACTGGATTTCGTGATGGATATGACTAAATCTAGAGAGTCTCACTAATGAAACATACTCGTACAGCACTATGGAAACTATTATAAATAATATGATTATTTATAAATCGTTTAAAACGGTTAAACGAAAAGATACATGCATAAGGGGCGATTCAGTCATTTCTAAATTAATATGTATTTGGATTAAATACTTGATTTTATTAAATACACATTAATTTTTGGTCAAATAAAGTATTTGACACATGTTCCAAATATATGTATTGTGGAATATATAAAGTAAATATGATACATATTTAGATATTTGTATTATATAAGTAATTATCTAATTATTTCATTGTTAAATAATTAGAATAATTATATACATTTATCTATATCATAATTATGGCTTTATATGGATTATTTTAATTGGTGCACTTGTAGGATTACATTTAAAGTTATAGTGTACAACTTGAATAAGTAATCTAAGCATGAATTAATTAATAAAAAAATTGAAGCAAAATGACTTTATTACCCCTAGGGTTTCGGCCATGTAACCCTAAATATATAAGTGTTTCTTTTTCATTTGATTCATAATTCTAAGCTTTCAAAAACATAAGAGACTTGAGAGGAAAAAAAAAGAAACCAAGAAAGAAGTGAAGAAAACTTGCAAAATAGTAAGTAATTTCAACTTTTCTTTAGAAGAAAAAATGTTTCTTTTGTTCTTGGCTACAACATATGTTGTTCTCTTGTTTCTCTACTCTCTTTTTTTTGTTATGAAGTTTGAAACTTGAATGAAAGATGTATGCATGTATATAAATAAAGTTTGCTTATTAATGGTTAATAAGCAAACTTTTGGTCATTAGACGACTTGGTTGTCATTCTAGAGTTGTTAGGCCACTCAGTGATAACCTAAAATTATTCTTGAGTTGTGTCATAGTGGTGAGACTTGATTGTTGTTGTAGAGATTGGATTAAAGTGGTAGATTGTGTTAATTTTGGTTAATTTGATTAATTGAGAAATTAGGGTTTTGAACCTAAACCAAAATTATGACTTTTCATATATAAGTTGTACTTTGATACATATGAAATATATAAATTATTTTGGCAGTTATTGGAAATCACCTAAACTTGTATTTGACAATTTAGAACCAAAATGATCAAAATGTAAAATATTGAGGGCTCACGGCAATAAGCAAAAATCTGGATAAAATTTTCTAGGTTGTATTTTAATGTATATAATATGTAAAAATCATTTTGGTAGTGATTGGATATCACATAATATTGTAATTGATAAATTAGGACCAAAATGAACAAAATACAATCTTTTTGGGGCATTTTTGTAATTATGGAAAATCTGGAAAAATTTCAAATTTATGTTTATAATGTATATTTGATGTAAAAATCATTTTGGTTGTGATTGTAAATCACCTAAACTTGTTTTGAATAACTTTAGACTAAAATGATTAAAATGGAAAGTTTTGGGGTTGTATGGTAATTTACTTAAATTATGATTTCTGGGTTAAAAATTTCTGTTTTTGAGTATTTGGTGATTAAAATAAATGAGTTTATTTTAATTACCCAAGAAAAGTTAAAGAAATGGGAAAATTTGATTTTCCCGCATTCCGCTGCGTAACCCGAATTTTTTGCCCAAAACCCCAACAAAAATGGTATCAGAGCAGGTCTGATCCTGAACCCATGATATGATTATGCCCCTAAAATTTGAAAATTAGTCTAATCTTTACTTGCAGCATGCATATGTTATTTAATTTGATTAAATAAAGGCGTATGACACTTTATGGAAAATTCTAATTAAATAAGACATTAAAGTAACTAGTATTAGGAATATTTGTTTCTTGGTTCGTCTCGTCAATACAAATATAAATAATTTTTTTGTGGCTATATTCGAGGACGTGTCAAAGCAGTGAGGGTATAGTCGATAGAAATCTATTTATATCGGATGTATATTTGATACTAGATAAATTCAAGTGAGAGTGGATTCCTGAATGTGCCAAAGCTGTCAGGACTACATCAGTAGTTTGAGTTTGTCATTGACAAGTGAAGCCTTGATACGCCTCCTATGAACGTGCCAAAGTTGTCACAACGAGAAACATTCAGAACCAAAATCAGGAGTCATAGTGAGTGTGATTGTAACATCCCAAATCTGGGAGATACTACCGGCAGGGAATAGGCCATATTATCCCCTTAAGCCTCTGATTTTCTCACCATGAACAACGATAATATTCTTTTCTCAATCAAAATCTTATACATGGGACAAACGCCCAAATGCATCAACATGAAATATAAACTTAATAATAATAACTGTAAACTTAATAACATTTGCTTATAATGACTATCACATTACTCAAGACTAATACATGACTTCTAACTGACTCTGACTAAACTCTCACTCTCTCTGACTTGAACTGGTGGACTCCATAAACTAGTGACTGCATCAGTAACCATCCTCTCAAGCTCGTCCTCCAAGAACACCTGTAAAACCAGAAAATTGGGGGTGGGGGTTAGACCGTTGTACGATCTAAGTGAGTGGACATTAAAAATGAAAATACTGTAATAAAAACATTTTCTTCTACAATAAAAATCTGGAGATAACTTTGTATGAAAACTCTTCTTGTCTAAGAATTCTGAACTCTTTTCTAAAAGTCTCATATGAAAAATCATTCTGTAAAACTTATCTTTTCTGAAAATTTCTTATAAAACTGCTCATTTTTGAAAACTTTCCTTTCTAAAAACCTTGTCTGAAAAACGAATCTAAAAACTATTTCTGAATGCTGATATTTGTCTCTGAAAACCTGACGTATGGGGGCGTTATGTATCGCCGTCCCCCCATACGCCTAACTAGAGCTAGGAATGCAAATCCATGACTTTGGGTGTTACGTATCGCCGTCCCCAGATTTGGGGATGTTACAAAGATGGTATCAGAGCATGGTCTAGGGATTTAGTGACTGCAGTGGGTATACATAGTATGTCCGGGATACTTGTATGTGGGGCACTACCTCTCCAGTATTCGATCCTCGAGTACATCCTCAAGATCCATAGACAGGTTAGTAAGCTTTCCCAAACTATTCGAATAGTATTCCTCGCGAGAACAACTATATTCTAGATCCAAGTTGAGAATTCCCCTGTAGTTATTCTGACCTATTACCAGAAGTACAAACGAGCTATGAAACCAGACAATAAGATTTTAAGAAAAGTACCCAATGGAGTGGGGAAATGAGTTATAAGAAAGGAATAAGAGATGGAATCACCCTATGCCATAAATTAATTTTGGCCCATTAAGCCCAATTAGATTATTAAAGACACAAAAATAATATTTTGTACTTTTATGGAATTAGTTTAGGCCCAATTGGATCTAACCCAATTGTCCACAACCAAACTTGGCCCAACCAAACCCATTAATCCAAATATAACCAAATTATCCCAATTAGTATTTTAGGGACTAATTTACATTAATACAATATTTCAAATATTACATTAATCCAATTTAAGTGTAATTAACATAACTAATTAATTAATCTAATATTTCCAAAATATTAATTAATCTAATTAATCATGCTTATCATTCCAATTCATGTCCAACATAAATTGAAGCAAAATCAAGTCTCCAACAACATGCTTCTCACGGCAATGACAAGAAATTAATATGCAATTTGATTCCAATCCAATTAAATCAACATTCAACATATATTTCATGCCATTAACATATCCAAGTGTCAAAATTTAAAAAATCACCATGAGCTATTCTAGGGTAAAGATTCGGCCAACATAAGGGAATTGGGAAAATTTGATCTAATCAATTTTTCAACAATCCAACAATGCACAACTCCAAGTTATCATCATCTAATATCAACCAACTCCTCAATTTTGAATTTTCATGCTCCAAGCAAAAATTCCTAATTAAAGTTTATGAACCCTATATTTCAAAATTATATTTAGCACGGCTCTGATACCATTGTTAGTCTCTAAGACATGCCACAAGATCCTAAATATGATTTTATGTGTGAAATAATCAAGTAAAGTGGCGGAATCACTTACATTATATATGGAGAAATTTCAAAAAAAAAATTTTGGATGAAGCTCCAAGCTTGTTGTTTGTGTTGTTTGTTCCTTGGCTGAGTTTCCATATCACCTTATTTGACCCTCCAAGTGCTAGCTTTGTTGAAATTTTTGAAGCAAAAATTTCACTTCCATGGGAGAGAAGTTTCGGCCAAGGAGAGGAAGAAGAGAGAGTTGGTGTGTTAGTTTCAAAAACTTGGTTGTTGTGTGTTTAATGAGTAATTAAATAAAGCCAACTACTTCCATCAAAGTTTAGACATTTGATGTAAGTGATGTGGTCCCACCACATTTAAATTCAAATTTTGATTTGGCTTCCTCAACACACAACTTGACTTGGGCCCGGGTTTATTTAATTCCGATTAAACGAATTTGTCGTCACTAAATAATTAAATCCAATTTAATTAAATAATTATGTCTCGCAAAATTATTACGATAGTCGCTTACGAATTAATTCTAAATTAATTCGTTCGCCCGAATTAAAATCCAATTTTAATTTCGTATTGAAATCTGATTTCAATTAATATATCTGATATATTATTTTAGCCCCAAATAAATAAACTAAATAGAAAAATCCAATTTAACTATTAAATTTATTTTATCTATTAATTTTAAATTAATCGCGTTCTCTCTTCTATATGAAGTTAATCCCTGATTAATTCTTGCCGCAATTAATCCCAGATTAATTTTCTCTCTCATAATTAATTCCAGATTAATTCTATTTGAGTCAAATGTCATTGGTGAATCTTTGGGAAGTGACCCAAGAGATTCCTGGATATATTGGCAGTAAATACGGTTATCGGACTATCCGAACACATGCGTACCCCGTACCATGTTCTCACCGATTTACAAGACATGTTTGGCTTATAGTAAAACATCGTGCCTACCCAATTCTCCAGAAATATTCGCCGAGGAATATCATCTGTATCAGGCGTAGTAATACTAATATAATGTAATACGTAATACGATCCAGTATCGGATGTCACATGCTATGCCTAGGGCTGGCTCTGTGTCTGCCCCGTACGAAGCATATATCGGATCTCGAGTAACTAATCTCTGTAATCGAGAAGTCGTGACCTAGTCATACTATCCCGATAACTGCAGCTTTTAAGACTACTAGTTCTGTATCATGTGTGACCATCATCTCCATATGACTGAAGTGCTACTCCCATATTGACATCACATCCAATACACTACGATTCTCAGTAAACCCATTACAGGCGTACACAGAACCTGTTAAAGCTCCAAACGACCAATACTAAAGTAATCTGATTGTCGCAAGTAATAGCGACGTAAGTCTCAGGTTAAAGATCACATACACCTACCCTGATTCGGATTCTCATGGACACATAATCATACAACTAATGAGATTCCGGGTAGGTCTATCCAGAGTTAACTGTTCCCGGTCCAACGGCTAACAGAACCTCTTATTACAATTGCATAAGTATCCAATACCTAAATATATTAGAACTATGCCGGTAAGCTTCCATAACGCGCACAAGTGTAATACTAGTCTATTCCGCATTATCAATGTCCAGTCTCGATAATACTACGACTAGGGATATTTAATGATTAAACCGTTCGTGGATTAATATTGTCTCATATCTTATTAATCCGATTTAACCATATGGACTTTTATCATTAATATATATCCAAGTAATCCAATTACAATAATGATAAAATAGCGATTTCCTTTTGTCGCATAGTTAATTTATATAAAAACACAATGTTCTTTACAAATAGTGATGCTATGGGTCATAATTTCCCAACATCGATGTCCCCTCATACGCCTAACTAGAGCCAGGAATGCAAATCCATGATGTGGGGCGTTACGTCTCGCCGTCCCCCAAAGTGTGCCACCCATGTACCTGAAACTATTGTTCTTGGGGCGTTACGTATTACCGTCCTCCAAGCCACTGAACTAGAACTGGGGATGCGGATCTATGCTACCCTCCAAGCTCTGAAACTAGGATCTAGGGGCATATGTCATCCCTAGTCTTGAACTAGGATCTGGGGGCGTTACGTATTATCGTCACCCCAGTCCTCTACATGTGCACATGTGCTGTCTGTTAATTTCATGTCTGTATAAGTTACATAATGAGGTTTGTTTTTCCCTCATGCCTCGAAAAAAAAACATAAAAAAAGTCATGCTAAAGATTTTCAAAACTGTATAAAACATTACGTTTAATATGTAATTGAAATCCAATATGGCTAACGCCCTATGTGCTTGAAATAATAAATCTCAATTAATTAATAATAAACAAATGAATTAATAATTAAATAAATAAGAAAAATAAACTTGAAAAGAAAAGTGTCCACTCACTGTTTTGGAATCTGGCTGGCACTGGATCCCTTATCGAAGAAAATTGCGGTTCCTATGGATAATCTATGATCGGAAACTTGATTAGCATATACATTGTAAAATGAGCTTCGGAACTTAACTAAGCTTACTATTATATCAATATGTTTTAGTTATAAGGCTTATCATGCTTGTGACTTGATGGAAGGTATGAATACGAACTGATACGAGACCTTTAAGGTGGCCTTTAACATGCTAGGATGAAACTGGGATGGTTTAAAACTATTTTAGGGTAATTCTGGTCTTCAGGTCGCGACGCAAAGCATTGCGCATCGCGACGCGCTTGAATCCAGAAATGAACTGCCTGGGATTTCCAGTGCACATCGCGACGTAAGTTTCTTGCGCATCGCGACGTGTGCAAACCAGAAGCAAATCTTCACCAATTTCCCAGAACACGTCGCGAGGCGCGGTGATTTGCGTCGTGAGGCAAGGCCAAAATCCAGGCCTTAAGACAACACCATCAAGTTCTTATGCTCAAATACACTTCCATTCTTCTATATTTCAACTTTTTCTCACCAATACCATAAACTTCCATGTAGAAGCACACTAATATCACTACTCCTCAAACTAATTCAACTTTTTAACTTCATGATCTTCATAACTCAAATCTAGGTTACCAGGCTTTAATTCTTACTTAGTTCAACCAATGACAAAACCAAACATGTTTCTACCATCAATAAATCATCTCTACTATTCTAAATTTAAAATCCAAGATTTGGGTCAAAATAATCTTACCTTATTTCTTATATTTCCTCATCCTCCAAAATTCCCATGCTTGCTAAGTCTTTCCTCTATTTCTTCTTTCCTTCTTTTCTTCTTCTTCTTCTTTTTCTTCTTCTTCTTCTTCTTCTTCTTTTTCTTTTTCTCTCATTCACGTCTTCTATTCTCATTTCTATTTCTGTTTGTGTATTTGTGAATAGTGTTTCCTTCATATACAAGGGGTTATTTGATATTTGAAAAATTGTAGAAAAATATGGAAATTTGGAGAAATTTGGAGACTTTTCTAGATAAGTCCATGGCACTTTTCATCCAGATTATTGACTTGCGTTTTCGGCTTACATCTGGTTTGAATTTGGAAAAATGTTCAACGTGAAAGTTGTAGATCTTGATCTCAGATTACTGAAGCTATAAAATTTAAAAATATCGGAGTTCGTATGAGAAAGTTACGGCCCAAATACCACTGGCTGTCTGTAGTGGAACTTCGTAGCGTTTAATGTCGGATTCTCGAAGAATTTATTGATAGTCATCTTACGAGGGTATATGTTTCCAATCATAATTTATATTATGTGACATTCATCTCACAGTGAATCAGTAGTCAGAATTATCGGTCGTTATAGTGATTGACAATGAGTTGTCTACCTGTGAATAAACGTAGGCGAGAACGTGCCAAAGCTGTGAGTTGAAATATATTCATGGGGTTCACCTCTCACTATGGAATTCAATTTAATCATTGCATTCTCATTTTTCATCGGGGATTACGGTATTACGTAAAATAGTGGGAGACACTACTTGTTTAAAAAATTCCATAACTAAGGCAGTGTGTAATATTATGAAAATTACCACTTATGATTCATTTATTCTATTGTGCATATAGAATTAAACTTCTATTCCACTGCATGCATATTATTTATATATGTTTTTTGCCATGACTTATGGTTGCAATTTTCTAAAATAGGTTCTAGATATCTCTAGGCATGGATATAATTAGATTAGTCTAAACTATCAGGATTTATTGTTCCAATTTTCTAGGAAAATTAATATGGTCAGTGACTTAGTTACTAAGATACGATAGGTAATCTAAATAGATATCCATTTTAGGATATAATGGACTAGAGAAAATAATTTTCTTGTGCAGTAAAAATTGACATGAATTGGTTTTTGTTTCGAGATTCTTTACTAGCATTAAGAAAACCCAATTAGGTATTTGTTTATCTGATAATGATATTTCTTGGCTTTAGTGACCTTTCGAGGTAATGTGTCTTACACAGTTTTCTAATCAATTATTTACGATTGTTGTGAATAATTGAAGGCAAATTATAAAGCTTAAGAAAGAATATGTGTATAATTGTGTGTAGAGAATATCGATTCTCACAATATGACAACTATAGCTATTGGATACCAGATCTCCCGTCTAGTAATTTAAAATTGTTGTTTAATGATTGTTTTTATATATGATATCAGAACTTGCGACTATTGGATAGTTACTTGTTCTTTATAAATAATTGTTAAATATTTTAATACGACTAGTAGTGTCATTGATGAAGAGTTAAACATTAAGAAAAATATATGGTTAAGTAAATAACTTATAACAATGCTTTATGATTTTTTATCACTTAAGCATTAGATGCTTATTCCATATGGTAAAGGATGGTCTGAAATGAGATCATACCATATATCCTTATCTATTTAATGAATATTGTGTTCGAAAATGTGATTAAATCTCATTTAACCAATGATTGTCATTAAACCATAAGATTTATTAAACTAATACATTGGATGTATGTAGTTTAATGAATTATAAATTTCCTTGGATAGTTTTCTTTACTCCGTAACTTAGTTAATGAGTTGTCATGACTTAGTTGCGCATTTCTAAAAGAAAATATATTGGATGTCTTGAATGGTTCGAGAAATTTCAATATGTCACTAATGAAACGTGAATAGAATATTTTTTACTGGTTCAAAGATATTCGATATGAAGTTTTGAAAACTGTATCTTTAAAATTCAAAGTGAGCCTTTGAATTTTTCAAAGATGTTTGATACGATCAAACATATGAATTTATGGCAATTAGTCCTAAGATTATTTAATGAATATGATTCTTACTCAATATTATTCTTCTCTGATTCCATTGTGATGGAATTGGTTAGTGGCATGAGTCGAATCTTATATGATTTGATTCGCTTAATATTGAGTATTATCGAATTAGTTTCAATACTCTTGGGGATATGCTCCAGTAACACTATCCATCCCTTTAATGGAATGTTTCAATAATCTCACAGACACATAAGATTGTAAAGACCTTTAGTTAATTGGATTTTGATGTTGCAACGAGAAAGAAGATTTCGACGCATAAATACGAAGTAATACAAAAAGATGTCGAAGCATATGTGGTGGAGAGTGAGAATGTGAAGACTTGCGACATATTGAAGAATATATTGCGAAGTCTTAGCTTAGGCACTTGAATATTACATTTCACAATACAAATTAAATCCTAAGCTAAGACTTCGCAATATATTCTTCAATTTGCCGCAAGTCTTCACATTCTCGCTCTTCACCACATATGCTTCGACATCTTTTTATATTACTTCGTATTTGTGCGTCGAAGTCTTCTTTCTTGTTGCAACATCAAAATCCAATTATGCGACGAATTCGCCAATAATCTCCCCTTTTTTTTATGATGGCAACCCCTTAAAACATTGTGGTTTTGATGAGCATGACCGGTATGGGACCGGTAAGGTTCGTGCTGGTTCCAGTGAGCATGTATAACAGAGCATCTCACCGGTATGGTGACCGGTAAGGGACCGGTATGCCGGTCTCATTACCAAAAATGCAGATATGAAGATTTAAGTGCATTTTGTACAAGAATAATCTGGGCGGTCACAAAGCGGAGAGACTAGTATGATGATATGATATGCCTTTAAGTGGGGTAGCCGATCTCATAGGCTACTAGCGGAGATCCGTCCGCTTGGTGTATCACATGGATGCATGAGTTGCTTGTGTCCATCGAACTGACCGCCGAAAGTTTTCACATGGAGTGTTTATCCCATGTGTCTGTGAGAACTTTCATGTATCGAGTGTTTATCCCATGTATCACATGGATCCGTCCACTTGGTTTATTACTCTTAAACGTTCCTAGTCATAGTTTGGCGTTCACAAAGCGGAGAGACTAGCATGATGATATGATCCGCCCTTAAGTGGGGTAGCTGATTTCATAGGCTACTAGTGGAGATCCGTCCGCTTGGTGTATCACATGGATGTATGAGTTGCTCGTGTCCATCGAACTGACCGCCGAAAATTTTCACATGGAGTGTTTATCCCATGTGTCTGTGAGAACTTTCATGTATCGATTGTATGACTAGTCCTTAGACTTGAGGTCTTTACAATCTTATGTGTGGATCAAAAAACTTTGACATTCTCCTTCCCCGGTTCAAAAGATCCGGTCATGAGGGTATGATTGGGTCATTTGTTGAAACACATGAAGTTTGTAAAGATACAACAGAGAATCGCCACTCTCTCGGATAATATTTTCTTATAAGACCCTTCTAGTTTCAATATGATCCCTATGAGCTTAGGCACTTGAATATTACATTTCACAATACAAATTAAATCCTAAGCTAAGACTTCGCAATATATTCTTCAATTTGCCGCAAGTCTTCACATTCTCGCTCTTCACCACATATGCTTCGATATCTTTTTGTATTACTTCGTATTTGCGCGTCGAAGTCTTCTTTCTCGTTGCAAAATCAAAATCCAATTATGCGACCAAGTGGCCAACAATCTCCCTCTTTTTGATGATGGCAACCCCTTAAAACATTGTGGTTTTGATGAGCATGACTGGTATGGTCATGTTAGTGTTCCTAGAACATGCCAAGATCTCTAAGATATGATTTGTGTGTGAATAAATCAAAGGGAGTTGCGGAATACTCACATTGACCGGATATAGGCTTTCAAAAAATTCCTTTGGATGCAGTAGCTCGGAGCTTGAAGACGAGTTCCAAACTCTCGGATTAGTCTACCGATCACCTTCCTTTGACTCTTTAAAGTGCTAGCTTTGTAGAATTTTGAAACAAAATTCCATGGGAGAGACAAAGAAGCTCACGGCAATGAGCAAAAGGATAAGAAAGAGTTGCTATGAATAGTAAAATCTGCACACTTCCAAAGTCAACAAATTATTATATATGGTAATGTTGAGTGTTGGAATAAGTTTGAGTGTATAATAAGCAAAGCCATGCTTTCTTTCAACAAATCAAACTCATTATTTTATGCCTAACCACTTCCATCAAATGTCCAAATTTGATGTAAGTGAAGTGAGTCCCACCACTTTTAAATTCCGAATTTAAGTCGGACAATCCAACACGCAACTTCACTCGGGCTTGGGTTCGTTTAATTCTGAATTAAGTGAATTTTCCGTTACGACTTAATTAAATAAAATTTAATTAAATAATAATGCCTAGCAAAATTATTACGAAAGTCGCTTGTGAATTAATTCTAAATTAATTCTTTCGCGCGAATTAAAATCCAATTTTAATTCCGCTTTGAAATCTAATTTCAATTAATATATCTAATATATTATTTTAGCCCTATTAAAATAAATTAAATAGTAAAATCTAATTTCACTATTAAATTTACTTTACCGATTAATTCTAAATTAATTGTGTTCTCTTCTCGACGAATTTATTCCCAGATAAATTTTCGACGCAATTAATCTCAGATTAATTCTTTCTCTTTTAATTAATCCCAGATTAATTATTGCCGTAATTAATCCCAGATTAATTTTCTCTCATAATTAATTCTCAGATTAATTATCTGTTCGAGTCAAACATCATCGGTGCCTAAAACGGCTTTTAGTGGTAAGGGTGTACGTGCCACCGAGCTGTTAGCCCTCGTTCATGGTGACGTATGTGGGCCCATGTCTGGCTAGGTTAGAGGTGGTTATGAATACTTCGTAACCTTTACGGATGTTGCATCGCTTTATGGTTATGAGTGTCTTATGAGACACAAGTCGGAAACTTTTGAGAAATTCAAAGAGTTTCGACACAAAGTAGAAAAACAGACCGGTAAAATTATTAAAACATCACGGTTGCACCGTGGTGGAAAATACTTGAGCAATGAGTTTCTCGATTACTTGAAAGAGTATGGTATTCTTTCAAAGTGGACTCCTCTCGGAACACCTCAATTGAACGGTGTGTCCGAACGGAGAAACCGAACTTTGTTGGACATGGTAAGGTTAATGATAAGTCGCACTGAGCTACCAATTTCCTTCAGGGGATACGCATTGAACAGTGCAATACTTATTTTGAATAAGGTTCCGTCAAAGCCTGTTGGACAGACTTCATATGAAATATGGACAGGAAATAAACCGGGTTTCTCATTCCTGAAGATTTGGGGATGCTAGGCATATGTTAAACGTTTTGATGGTACCAAACTAGAACCCAAATCGGATAAGTGCCTATTTGTAATTGGTTATCCTAGGGAAACCAAAGGATATTATTTCCACAACCCATAAGAGAACAAAATATTTGTTGCTCTCCATGCGGTTTTCCTTAGAGGAATTCCTAAATGCAGTGGTAAGTGGGAGGAAAGTAGAACTCGATGAAAATCAGAGTGATACTGTTCATGGCACCGATCCCCTTACGGAACATGAACAGTTCATCAAGGATGAGATTATTCCACAATCTTCTAATACACAAGAACTGCGTAGGTCGGAGAGAGTCAGAAAACAACCTTAGAGGTATGGGATCTGATCTCACCTTATTTAGATATTAATCTTATTGAGGAAGATGAACCGGCTACGTATGAGGAAGTGATACAAGGTATCGACTCCGCTTTATGGCAAGATGCCATAAAGTCCAAAATGGATTTCATGTATACAACCAAGTTTGGACACTAGTTGATGTACCAGAAGGCATTGTGCATATTGGTAGCAAATGAGTCTTCATGATGAAGACAGACATGGATGGCAACATACAAACGTACAAAGCTAGGCTTGTAGCGAAATGGTATCGTCATCAACATGGTGTCGATTACGATGAAACATTTTACCCGTTGCCATGATTAAATCCAATCAGATAATGCTTGCTATTGCTGCATATTTCGATTATGAATATGGTAGATGGACATCAAAATTGCTTTCCTTACTGGAAACCTTTTGGAGGATGTTTATTTGCAACAGCCTGATAGTTTTGTCGTGCCAAAACATGCAAACAATGTTTGCAAGTTAAATCGATCCATTTATGGATTGAAGCAGACATTGCGTTCTTGGAACCAACGTTTTGATGAGATCATAATGGTATATAGTTTCATTCAAAACGATGATGATTCTTGTGTATATAAGAAGATTAGTGGGAGCGCACTGACATTGATTGTTCTATACGTTGATGATATATTGCTTCTTAGCAATAACATTCCCATACAACAATCGGTGAAAGCTTGGCTTTCATTAAAATTCTCCATAGAAATACTTGGGAGAGGCAACCTTTATTCTAGGAATAAGGATCTACTGGGATAGATCTAAAAGTTGTTGGCACTCTCCGAGAACTCATACATTGACAATGTTAAAGAGATTCAACATGGATCAGTCCCAGAAGGGGCTACTTCCGGTGTCATATAACATCTCTCTATCTAAGGACATGTGTCCTAAAACTCAAGATAAGAGAGATTCAATGAATCGGATCCCACTCGCTTAAGCAGTCAGATCGATCATGTATGCCATAACATGTACGCGACCTGGTGTCTCTTACGCTTTGAGCATATGTAGTCACAATCAGGGTCGATCCAGGTGATGGTTACTGGATTGATGTTAAGAACATCCTTAAGTATCTTAGACGAACTAAAGATGCTTTCTTAATTTTTGGAGATGGAGAACTTGAGGTGATTGGGATCACCGTTGCAAGTTTCCAAACCGATAAAGACGATTGTAATTCACAATAAGGGTACATATTTTGTTTGAACAACGGAACAGTGAGCTGGAAATCTTCTAAGCAAGATATTGTTGCCGATTCAACAACAAAAGCGGAATACATTGCTGCGGCTGAGGCAGCAAAAGAAGCGTTTTGGATCTATAAAATTCCTAATTGGATTAGGAGTAGTTCTGTTAGTAGTTGAGCTGGACTATATCACAGGCTAAGGAATTACGGTCTCATCAATAATCCAAGTATGTACTTCGACGGTTTCATCTGATTCGTGAGATCACACATCGTGTCGATGTGAAGATCGAAAAGATCGTTTCTGATGATAACCTTGCAGATCCGCTGACGAAAGCAATATCTCAGCAAAAGTTTGAGTGACCAGCATATAGTTCAGGTATTGGACACTTGAGTGATTGGCTATAGGCCAAGCAGGAGATTGTTGGACAATTATGACCCATAACATCACTATTTGTAAAGGACATGGTGTTCTTTGTACAAATTAACTATGTGACAAAGGAAATTGCTCTTTTATCATTTTGTAATTGAATTACTTGGATATATAAATGATAAAAGTCCATATGATTAGTACCAGATTAATAAGATATTAGACAGTATTAGTCCATGAAAGGTTTAATCATTAAATATCCATAGTCGTAGTATTATCGAGACTGGACATCGATAATGCGGAATAGGCTAGTATTAAACTTGTGCACGTTATGGAATTTTAACGGCATAGTTCTCATATATTTAAGTATTGGATACTTATGCAAGTGTGATAGGAGGTTCTGTTAGCCGTTGGACCGAGAACAGCTTCGCTCTGGATAGACCCCTCGGAATCTCATTGGTAGTATGACTATGTGTCTATAGGAATCCGAATCAGGGTAGGTGTATGTGGTCTTAACCTGAGACTTGCATCGTTAATACTTGCGACAATCAGTATACTTTGGTTTTGGTCGTCCGGAGCTTTAACAGGTTATGTGTACGCCTCTTCTGGGTATACTGAGAATCGTAGTGTATTGGTTGTGATGTCAAGATGGAAGTATCACTTCAGTCATATGGAGACGATGATCACGCAGGGATACAAAACTAGTACTCTTAAAAAAAGCTATCGGGATAATATGACTAGGTCATGATTATCCAATTGCGAGGCATTATTACTTAATTAAATTGGATTTAATTGCGTAGCGACGGAAAACTCGTTTAGTCTGATTAAACAAACTGAGCCCAAAGTGTGTTGTGTAAGCCAACTAGAATTTGGAATTTAAAATTGGGTGGGACCTACAACTTACATCACTAGTCACTATTAGTAATGGAAGTAGTTGGCATTTAAAAGACATCGTTTTCCAACACACAAAAACAACTTTAGAAGTCAACATTTTGTATTATGTTTTTGGAAAACATAAATACACTATTCACACTTCTGTCTTTCCTCTCCATCTCACCATGGCCAAATTTCTTCTTCTTGGAGGAGGAATTTTTGCTTCAATTTTGTTCAAGCTGGCACTTAAAGGAGTCAAAGAAAGGTGATAGGGAAACTCGCCCTTGAGTTTGCAATTCAAAAGAAAGCTTGGAGCTTCTTCTACAACAACGAAAAGTTTTAAATCTCATCCAATCAATGTAAGTTTTTTCCGCAAACTTTCTTGAATTATTCACACTAGAATCATGTTTAGGATCTTTGGGCAAGTCTTAGAGACACTAACAATGGTATCAAGCCCCCATACGTCAGATTTTCAAAGACAGATACAGTCTACATCAATAGTTTTCAGATACAGTTTTCAAAGAAAGTTTTTAGAAAAGAAAGTTTTCAGAAAACAACAGTTTTATAAGAAATTTTCAGAAAAAGATAAGTTTTACAGAAAGATTTCATATGAGACTTTCATAAAAGAGTTCAGAATTCTCGGACAAGAAAAGAGTTTTCATAAAAAGTTATCTCTGAATTTTAGTGGTAGAACCAAATGTTTTTCATTATAGTATTTCCATTTTTATTTTAAATCGTCCACTCACTTTGATCGCACAACGATCTAACCCCTCACTCCCAGTTTCCTTGTTTTGCAGATATTCTCGTAGGACGAGCTCGGGAGGATGGATATTGATGCAGTCACTCTGGTATGGAGTCTACCAGTTCAAGTTAGAGAGAGTGAGAGTCCAGTTATAGTCGAGTAATAGTCATGTATTAGTCTTTAAATATGTGAAGGTCATTGTAGATGTAAATGTTATTGAGTATACCTTAAGATTGCATGTCATTTTGTCAAGTTTGGACGTTGGTTCCATGCATAAGATTCTGATTAAGAAAAGAATAATAGTGCAATTTTTTGCTAGAAAGCCAGAGGCTCAGGGGAATAGTACGGCCTATTCCTGGCCGATAGCATCTACCAAATCGGGGATGTTACAGGATTTCCCTAAATATTTTTGGTGATGGCAATTTAGAGATTACCTCTATTTTTAGATTTTCAACCTCAATACATTTAAATGACACCAAAATAATTCTCGAATTAGTCATGAAATGATATTTTCCCCAGTTTAACACAAGTCATTTTTCTTTGCATCTTTTCAAAATATTTTCCAAATTATTCAAGCAATTATCAAATGAATTCCAAAAAATAATTATATCATCCATAAAGACCTCTAAACAGTGTTCAAACATGTTACTAAATATGCTTAACATGCATCGTTGAAATGTTGATGGTGCATTACAAAGTCCAAAAGGCATTTCCCTAAATACAAATGTTCCAAAGGGACATATGAATGTGGTATTTTCCTGATCTTCTAAAGCAATGAGAATTTGATAATAACCTGAGTAACCATCAAGAAAATAATAGTATGGATGTCTTGCTACTCTTTCCAAAATTTGGTCAATAAATGGTAAAGGAAAATGATATTTTCTAGTGGCGTCATTTAATTTTCCATAGTCAATGCACATACGCCAACTAGATGAGATTCGAGTTGGAATTAATTCTCCTTTATCATTTTTCACAACAGGTATTCCAGACTTTTTAGGTACAATTTGTGTAGGACTTACCCACTTACTATCGGAGATAGGGTAGATAATGCCTACATCAATAATTTTAAGGACTTCTGTTTTTACCACTTCTTTCATATGAGGATTCAATCTTCTTTGGAGTTGACGATATGTCCTAGCATTATCTTCTAAATATATCTTGTGTGTGCAGATCAACGGGTTAATGTCTTTTATGTCTTTTAAAGGTCATTCAATTGCCAGTTTATGTTCTTTCAACACATTTAATAACTTACCTTCTTGATTGCTTGTGAGGGAAGAAGATATTACCACAGGGTAAGTTTATTCATCTCCAAGAAATGCATACTTCAGTCCTTCTGGCAAAGTCTTTAACTCCAATTCGGGTGCTTCCTTATGTTTTTATTTTTCCAATGTTCCCAATTCCTCCAAATTTTGTATCTCTCCATCGTCTTCCAGTACCTGTGTAGAATCAAGTAAAAAATCATTAGGAGTATCCAAATCTAATTGTATACTTGATTCAACAAAATTAGCAGTACAAATTTTGTGAGGGTTTTGATGACTCTTGGGATTTGGTTGTGGTTGGGCAGTAAACTTTCATTTCTCATTAATGGTCAATGCAGATATGATTTTGGAAAAAGTATCTTTCAGATCAATCAATGTTTGCATATTTTGGTTATTGATGGCTTCTTATTTCTCAATGAATGCATGCAAGGTATCCTCAGGGGTTTTCCTAGGTGGTGGGACATATGGTGCATAATTCTGGGAATTTCGGAGATTCTGGTGTACCTGGAGAGGTTGTTGCGATGGTTGTGCTTGCTTATCATTCCTCCAATTGAAGTTTGGATGGTTTTGTTAGAAATTTATTTGCAACAGGATCTTTAACACAGGAGCTTAGAATACAGTGAAATGAATTAATCGGATGATCCAGGGAGCGTACCTGATTTAGAATCCATATCTGCAGCGGAAATTTCTGTAAATCTGTTAAAAGGTTGCACTGAGGAGATCACCCTCTGCTCCCCACTTCTTGATGGTGAGAAACTTACTCGCCCTGATTAAGCTTTCCTTATGCCTTAATTTTTCCTTATGAAAGCTTATGCTTTCTTTCTCACTTCTCTCTATTTTCTTTATGATTGCTCACGGCAATCTCTTTAACTCTAACAAGCCATAGCCAAGTATATGCATTATATATATTGAATGATGATGAGATGTGAAGCTTATCAAATAAGCTTCACATCACATCCAATAATGCATTATTAATAATGCATTAATAATGCAATTACATAATGGAGAGATGAGATTAATCAATTAAGGCAGCTTATAGAGTAAGCTATGTAGGGGAGTGAGAGTGAGACCTTAGCTCACTAATTTATGGAGTGTAATGGGCTCACTGTGGGAACACATGAATCTGGGCGACGCATGCTATCCCGGACTTGCGGCCCGGTCGGGAGTATGGAGTAGCCACGGGGGACTAAACCGGAGAATAATGGAGTCGCCACCCGGTGTGAACCGAGAAAATGAGATTTAAGGCCGCACTCACCCCTCGCAAGGGAAGACCTCAAACCATTGGGTTCGGAATGGTCCCTTACTCATGCCACTTGTGATGAAAGGATTTATGTAATAATTTAATTAGGCTTAAGTAGCACTTATTTCCAAGAGTATCATGCTTCTAAATTCACATGTACAAAATGAAACTTACACATACATTCACATCTAAGATTGCATGCTTGAAAATACCTCAAAGTAACAACGAACATACAACTTCATTTAGCATATCATGTTCACGGAAAACACAAGCATACATACTAACCATACAAGCATACATGTGAGCACTTTTCCAAGTGATACGTGGAATTGTATCCCAAGTACAGACCGCACTACCGTCCATTCAGAATCGGCTACGGAATTTATGTCTGGGTTTCCATCCGATATACCACAAGAAATATACTCCGAAGTCATCATGACATAGGTATATGAATCGTAATGCGTTAAATCAAGACTAAGGCAGATGGCGCAACCAATGGAATAAACATGCTTTTCATTACGATGTGCACAAAGATAAGAATGACTATATAGGGTTTCATAAAAAAATCACCTAAGAAACAATTATACATGGCATGTGATGAATATGTCTCAGTTCAGTGTGTTCGCGTTCGTGTAGCGTTCGTAAACGCGTTCGAACGGTAAACAGAAGGTTCGCGTTCGTATGGCGTTTGATAACGCGTTCGAACGGAACCAGACCTGATGCATGATAAGACTAAGAAAGTGCGTGTGCGTTCACGTAGCGTTCGAGAACGCGTTCGAACGGTAAACAGAAGGTTCACATTCGTGTAGCGTTCGAGAACGCGTTCGAACGGAACCAGACCTGATGCATGATGAGACTAAGGAAGTACGTGTGCGTTCGCGTAGCGTTTGAAAACGCGTTCGAACGGTAAACAGAAGGTTCGCGTTCGTGTAGCGTTCGAGAATGCGTTCGAACGGAGCCAGACCTGATGCATGTAACACAAAGAATAAAGACAACAATGTCAAGCTCAGCATGTCCGATTGAACGTATCTTGCATTCAACCGAACACATATCAATCGGCACGGCAAAGCATCGTGGTAGAGGGCTTTAACCCCTCCCCGTAGGGGATCTTTCATTCCACTTACTAAGCCCATGCGCTCGATTGAATCATGCATACATAGAATTAAAAGTAATAATATCAAACTTAGCATGCCCGATTGAACGTATCTTGCATTCAAACGAACACACATCGACCGGCGCGACAAAGCATTGTGGTAAAGGGCTTTAACCCCTCCCCGTAGGGGATCTTTCATTCCACTTACTAAGCCCATGCGCTCGATTGAATCATGCATACATAGAATTGAAAGCAATAATATCAAACTAGTATGCCCAATTGAACGTGTCTTGCATTCAACCGAACACACATCAACCGGTGTGGCGAAGCATCGTGGTAAAGGGATTTAACCCTTCCCCATAGGGGATCTTTCATTCCACTTACTAAGCCCATGCGCTCGATTGAATCATGCATACATAAGCAACATGCAGAATTCGAGTGACGAAAAATAAATAAATAAATCAAAGCAACATGAAAAAAGAGAAGGTGCCGTTTACTCAAGTGGTACGTGGAGTTGTATCCCAAGTACAGACCGCACTACCGTCCATTCGGATTCGGCTACTATTTCGACTCCGTTTTACTGCTGTTTCCTTGTGGTTTTGCTGCCATTTCCTCTGTATTTTCTGCTTACTGTTTCAGGTCTTGTTTTTGGTGTTTTAGGCTACTGTTTTTGACGTAGTTTACCGCTATTTTAAGGTGATTTTGGGCTGCTGTGTTTGGTGTGATTTTCGGTGATGTGTGGAGGTTTATGGGGCTGGTTTTCGGTGGTGATTAGGGGTTGTTTTGGTGGTTGTAGGGGGTGTGAATGGCTACTGTATTTTCAGTGATGTGAGGGTAAGGATGAAGGGAATGATTTGCTATCTTTCTTGTGATTGGCGTGTGATGTCTTAAGGTTTCTTGCTGTGACTTGCGTGTGAGTAGTGTATGAGCTAGAGGAGTGCATGTCTTGGTGAGGGGTTGTTTATATAGAGAAGGGCTAGGGCTTCACCTTGTCTCACAAGGAAGGGATTTGGCATTAAGAGCAAGGATTTGATTTGGTATTGAGCAAGGAAAGTCAAAGATTGAGGGGGGACAAATCTTGGCTAGATTAGGAATGCAAAATATTTAATTTGTTATGATTGATTTTAATTAGGCATGACATCTTTTTAATTTAGTATGTGATTTGTTTAATTAGGAAGTTAATATATTTGATTTATCTTATTAGGTATGATTATATTTTATGTTTTATTTAATTGGTAAATGGTTTAAATATTTTATTTAATATTTAATGTTAAATTTAATTAAATTGGGATGTGTTTTATGGGCTTTGAGGGGCTAATTGGCTGGGGTGCGAGGTTAGCAGCAAAACCAGAAATACCGACTCCGTTCGAACGCCCATTCGAACGCGGTACGAACGTCCGCAATCTGCCTGACGTTCGAACGAAGTAACGAACACAGCACTAATGAAGACAGTGAACTTGTGAAATGAACTTGATGACGTACTTATTCTGAATTTCCCCTTCTGACCTTCGTTTCCCGCAATATCCTTATCTAAAAAGGTAGTGCCTCCAACTGATACTCATCATCGGGTTTCACATGCGAAAATGCAATACCTACACTCACCCATCAAAAGCCCATAACAAATCCAGAGCCCGCTCTAATATCCACACATCAAAATAATATAGAGTTGCAGCCCACTTTATTAGATCAAACAATTGGCTTCACAGTTTCTATTACAAAACCAATTATCTTAGTGCTTTATATTAAAACTTGTATCACAATTAATATAAGCCCATATTTGAATAAAATATTCTAACATTCTCCCACTTGGGCGATATCAATTGTGGATGTTTTAATGCTAAGAAAAATTTATGGATCCAATATTGGTTCAGAAACAACTCTAGTAAACCATTCTGTCCAATAATATCGTAGATATAGAATCATGGCGGTACGAACGTCCACAATCTGCCTAACGTTCGAACGAAGTAACGAACGCAGCACTAACGAAGACAGTGAACTTGTGAAATGAACTTGATGATGTACTTATTCTGAATTTCCCTTTCCGACCTCCGTTTCCCGCAATATCCTTAGCTAAAAAGGTAGTGCCTCCAACTGAGACTCATCATCGGGTTTCACATACGAAAATGCAATGCCTACAGTCACCCTCACTTTGATGGGACTTGTGCAGTGTGTGACTTTGAACAATCCTATCAAAGTTATGCAGTGCATTTTCACTTACCTGGCTCGGCTACTACCTCGGGTTGAGTTGGTACTGCAGCGGACCTCGATCCTGGGACGCGTCCCGATAACTGCAACCGACAACGGGGGCTCCTCTACCCAACACCGCTGACTATAGGGGCCTCGCCCTCCAACTGATGATGTAGTGGGTACCTCGACCCTGGGCACCTCGACCCGGAACTACAACTGACAACGGGGGCACCTCGACTCTGGGCACCTCGACCCAACACCGCTAACTATAGGGACCTCGCCCTCGAACTGATGATGTAGTGGGTACCTCGACCCTGGGCACCTTGACCCGGAACTACAATTGACAACGGGGGCACCTCGACCCTGGGCACCTCGACCCAACACCGCTGACTATAGGGACCTCGCCCTCGAACTGATGATGTGTCTCCATACCCGGAGATGACATGATATGGGCCTCGCCCCCAAGCTGATATGGGCCTCGCCCCTTGGGACTCATCCCAAAAATTGAAATTGTGTTGACGCTGCTTGGCTCATTTCTGCCGCTTTCTCCTTTCTTCGAACCTGCGAACACAAAACAAAAACAAACACGAAGAGAATGCAATGTTACGTGTATGCATGAATGATTTTCTTATTTCGTTGGGTTAGGTCTTCTGCTAATTCCCGTGGTAACTGTTCGGTCTTCTCCCCCTCAGGCAAAGTATTGCTTCAATCTGTCTACGTTGATCGGCTCGGTGAACTCGTTTCCTTCCAAGTCTGATAGCTTCACTGCTCCATTTCCCATTACCTTCTGCACTATGTAAGGTCCTTCCCAGTTTGGTCTGAATTTTCCTCTCGGATCTGTCGTCGACGGCCTCGACTGCTTAAGTACCAAATCACCATTTCTGATCTTGGTAGGACGCACTTTCTTGTTGAATGCTCGGGCTAGTCTCTTCTGATACAACTGCATGTGGTACAAAGACTTCGTTCTCTTCTCATCCAATAGTGCTAACTGATCAAACCTCTGTGCGGCCCAATCCTGTTCCGGTAATTCTGCCTCTGTTAATACCCTCATAGACTGTATTTCCACTTCTACCGGCAATACTGCTTCCATTCCATAGACCAAAGAGTAAGGTGTGGCCCATGTTGCTATTCTTACTGATGTTCTGTACCCCCACAAGCATACGGTAATTTCTCGGCCCAATCTATGCAATTTTTTGTCATCTTGGCTAGGATCGTCTTTATAGTCTTGTTGGCTGCCTCAACTGCCCCATTTGCCTGCAGCCTGTACAGTGATGACTTGTGGTGGCCTATCCCATGTTGGTTTTTATTAAGGTCCCAAGATCAAACAAGCAATGAAATTAATGTGTAAATACATCGACGAAGATAGCGGAATACTTACATCGATCGGTTGAGTCGATTTGAAGACGTTTCAAGCCAAAAACCTCACTGCCTTGCTCAAGCCACTGCAGCAGTCCATGCTCACTGGTTTGGCAGTTTCGGGTCTCAAAACGAAGCTCCAAACTCCGTCGGATGAGTCCCGCCTCATGGGTGAACCTCCCTAACACCTTCGTAATGTTCACAAGTGTGCTAGCACTAGATATCATCAAATGAAATCCACTCATTTGCTTCCCAAAGTCACGCCCAAACTGGTATGAAACCAGTGAAGAAGAGCTTCAAAATGGCGTGAGGAGAAGAAAGAAAAGGGTGAGAGAGAGAGATGGAAAAAGTGAGTGAATGTTGTAAAGCATTTACCAAAAAATGCATTATATATTTTCCAAGAAAATATGCTAAAACCATTTACCAAATCATTTATCAAATAAAATAAAATGATAAAAGTTATTAGCTTGTCACTATTCCACCAACTTGCATCACTATTCACAAGTCACTTTAATAAAGTGATGTGATGCAAGTCAATCAATCAATCCTTCCATCAATCAATCAATCAATCAATCACTCAAAGTGACTTTTGATTTGACGCTTGATGTGACGATTGATTTGACGCTTGATGTGACTTGCGATGCCGCACTCGAATTCGAAATACGAATGCGCTCGCAATCACACTCGGGCTCGGGTTCGTTAATTCCAAATTAACGATTTTTCCGTCGCGTCGTAATTAAATGATTACGCCTAGCGAATTCACTATTCACGTCGCTAACGAATTAATTCTAAATTAATTCGTTCGCCCGAATTAAAATCTAATTTTAATTCCGCGTCGAAATCTAATTTCGTTTAATATATCGAATATATTAATTTACCGATTAATTCCAAATTAATCGTTATCTCTCTCTAGACGATATTTTATCCTAGATAAAATATCTCCGTAATTAATCCTAGATTAATTTTCTCTTTCTTCTATATAATCCCAGATTATTAATGAGTGCGAGTTATGCGTCATCGGTGCATTATCGGGAAGCGACCCATGAGATCTCCGGATAAGTTGGCAGTAAATACGGTCGTCGGAGTATCCGAATCACGTACGTACCAAGTACTACGTTCTACCGATTTACGAGACAAGGTCGACTCCTAGCAAAGCACCAAGTCTACCCAATTCTCCGGACATATCCTTTAAAGAATATTAAGATCTATATCAAGCGTAGTATACAATTGTATTGTATTGCGTATATCGATCCAGTATCGGATGATCACATGTTAGGCCTGGGGCTGGAAATGTGTCTGCCCTGTACGAACATATATCGGACATCAAGCAACTAGTCTCTTTAAATCGGGCAATACTGACCTAGTCATATTGTCCCGACGGTTGCAACCTTTTATAGAGCACTAGTTCTGTATCCTGCGTGATCATCAACTCCATATGTCTGAAGTGACACTTCCATCTTGACATCACACCCAGTGCACTACGATTCCTGATAAACCCAGAAGAGGTGAACACAGAACCAGTTAAGATCCCCCAACCACCAAAACCAAAGTTTACCGATTGTCGCAAGTACTAGCGATGCAAGTCTCAGGTTAAGACCATATACACCTACCCTGATGCGGCCTCCCATAGACACGCAGACATACTACCAATGGGATTCCGCGGGGTCTATCCAGAGCGAAGCTGTTTCCCGTACCATCGGTGAAACACGACCTCCTATCGCACTTGCATAAGTATCCAATACTTATATATATGAGAACTATGTCGTTGTGCCCTTACAACGCACACAAGTGCAATACTAGCCTATTCCGCATTATCGATGTCCAGTCTCGATAATACTACGGCTAGGGATATTTAATGATTAATCCTTCGTGGACTGATACTGTCTCATATCATCTCAATCCAGGAACTAATCATAGGGACCTCTCTTCATTTATATATCTATGGTGATCTAATCACAAATGATGAGAGTGCAATTTCCTATTACATAGTTAATTTGCTACAACAACACAATGATCTATGCAAATAGTGACGCTATGGGTCATATTATCCAACAATCTCCCACTTGGCACATAGCGAGTCACTCAAGTGTCCAACACCCGAACTATGTATGGTTCACTCAAATTGCTGAGAAAAGGTTTTCGTCAGCGGATTTGTTTGATTATCGTTTGACGTGATTTATACGATCATCACATCGCCACGATGTATGATCCGAACGAATCAGATGATATAGAAGTATATATCTGGATCATCGATGAGACCTTTAATTCCTTAGCATGTGCTGACGCCTAGCTCAGCTGCTAACAGAACTATATCTAATCTAATTAGATTTATTTCAATCCAAAAGACTTCTATTGCTGCCTCAGCTGCAGGAATAATCCGCATTTGTTGTTTATTCGGCAACAGTTATCTTGCTTGGAAGATTTCCAGCTCACTGTCCCGTTATTCAAACTTTATAGTACCGTAGTATTTAATTGTTTGGAAACTTGCTGTAGTGATCCCAGTCACTTCAAGTTCTCCTTCTCCATAGTTTAAGACAGCATCTTTAGTTCTCTGAGATACTAACAGATGTTCTTAATTTCAATCCAGTGACTATCACTTGGATTGACCCTATTGTGACTCCATATGCTCGAAGCGTATGAGACACCAATACAAGTACATTTTAAATGTACAATTTCTCAGAGAGTGTTAACAACTCCAATCTATCCCAGTAGATCTTTATTCCTTGAATAAAGGTTGTTACTCCCCAGATTCTACGGAGAATTTCTATGAAAGAATATCTATGAAAGCTAAGCTTTCACCAATTGCTTTATGGGAATTTCAATGTCAGTGCGCCTCTCCCACTAACCTCCTTATATACAAGAATTATTTCGTTTTGAGTTAAATCATAAACCATTATGATTATTTCAAAACGTCAGTTCCAAGAACCTTATGCTTGCTTCAATCCAAACATGGATCGAATAACCCGCAAACCTTATTTGTCGGTTATACAAAATCGTCAGAATGTTATAAACATTCTCCAAAATGTTTCCTTTTCAGGAAAGTGATTTTGATTTGTAACTGACATATTTCATAAATGAAATATACAGTTATCAACAAGCATCTTCAAAATGGATTTACCATGGCAACAAGCAAAAGGTTGAACCGTTATTAACACGATGTTGATAACGATACCTTCCGTCACAAGCCTAGTTTGTACGTTGGTATGTTGCCATCCTTGTATGTCTTCCTTGAAGACGTTTAATGTACCAATAGGCACAATGCCTTGTGGTACAACAACTAGTATCCGAAATAGCTGTTATACATGGAATCCATTTCGGACTCATGTCATTTTGCCATAATAGGGAGTCGATACCTCGTATCACTTTCTCAAAATGTAGTCGGTGGATATACCTTCATAAGATTGACATCTTTATGTGGTTAGATCAGAAACCCATACCCTAGGTTGTTTTCTGACTCTATCTGATCTACGAAGTTCTTGTGTATTTGAAGATTAATGGTACAGATTCATCATTGATGAACTGTTTGTGTTCCATTACGGACTTCGTGCCTAGAACAGTATTACTCCGATTTTCATCGAGTATCACTATCCTCCCACTGACCACTGCATATCGATATTCCTTTCAGGAAAAACCGCATGGTGAGAAACAATCACATTGTTCTCATGTGAGATTTGCAAGTACTATACTTAAGGTTTCCCTTAGGAAAACCTATATTGGCACTTATCCAATTTGGGTCTTTTAGTTGGTATCATCCAAACGTCATGCCTAGCATACCCAAATTATCAGGAATGAGAAACCCCGTTTCTTCCTTGTTCATATCCTATATGACATCTGTCAATCAGATTTTCATGGAACCTTATTCTAAATAAGTTTTGCACTGTAAATACATATCCTGTAGAAGGAAATAGTAGCTCAGAGCGACTCGTGATAAACCTAATCATGTCCAACAAAATTCGGTTTTAGTTCGGACACACCGTCTAACAGACGTGTCTCGAGAGGAGTCCTTATATGAAAGAATACCGTACTCTTTCATGTAAATATGAAACTTACTGCTTAAGTATTTTTCATTACGGTCTTACCGTGGCAGCATAATACTATAGCCGATCTGTTTTTTCTATTTCGTGTCGAAATTCTAAAGTTTCCGATTTGTGTTCTTTAAAAGAAACACATAACCATAACGGGATGCTACATCCGTTAAGGTCACGAAACATTCATGTTCACATCTAGCCCAGCTAGATATGGGCCCACTAACTTCACCATGAATAGGGCTAACAGATCGGTGGCCCTTATACTATTACCAAGTAAATAGTATTTTAGGTACTTTACCTAATAAACTAGATTCGCAGACCTCATTTGAATAGTCAAATCAGTCCTAGTACCCACTCTTCAAAAGTGTGGATATACGAGTCTTCTTCAATTGTGTCCTAGACAGAATGCCACAAATAAGTCTCTATTGATCAAATCAATTTGAGCTATTTATTTGTCATTTTATATGTTTGAGATTTTTCTTTATATTCAAAATATAAATTATGTTATTTACATCTAATGTACTTTATCTCAGTATCATCTTTATATAACAAAACACTTAGTGTTCTATAATATAAAGGTTTTATCCGCAATGGATTAAACACTGATATAGAGATAATATCTCTAGTCAAACTAGTTACATTATAACAGTTCCTAATTTAAGTACATACCCAAAGGGTAGTTCCTAAACTTAGGTATCCACGGTCGAAACAGCGACTTTCGTCCAGTTTCCGATTTGCAGAGAAATCTCGGTTTAAAGTCAGTATCCAACTCATAGCGGATTCTGAACATCAATACATATATTTTATGTACCACACTAAGTATTTAAAATCCAATTTCAATACTAGTAGTGAACATAACTTTGACAAATATTTTTAAAGTTAGAGCCTCGCCCTTTCTTTAACTCCTTCGTGTCTTCCATATCCAAATGGTAGTCACTTCGGATATGTCAATTATCCTTTTCAATATTTCACAAACCTTTGGCCAGCCTTGGGTTTCGGAATATCGAAACGATGTGCACCTTGTGCTACATGCCCAATTGTAAACTTTGACTTTTCTCTCCACTAGAATAGTCAATTAATTCTCCAAGAATTATTAATTGCAATTTTAATACTTTTAAATCTAATGATAGATTTATTATAAGTATATTAATTAAGCATTAAAGTCATCATCACATAAATCAAGCTTGATAAATCAAGCCCAATAGGCCCAAATATAACTTTAAAGTCCAATTTCCAAAATTAGGCCCAATTAATTAAATTACCAAATTCCAAATTCGCAATTTAATTACCTAAAGTGTATTACATGATTAATCAACTAAATCATCATTTCCAAAACACTAAATTAGTCCAATTAATCATGCTTAAATCATTATCACATGTCCAACACATAAAATGAAAAATCAAACCCATTACATGCTTCTTTAGTCTCGGCCAAAAGAGGGATTTTGTGTCCGATTTGGTTTCAATCCAATCGAACCCATAATCGACATTAAATCACCATCCTAAATGATTTCATACACATCCAATGTCACAAAATCAAAAAAAAAATACCAAGACATTAGGGCAATAAACCTATTCGACCAACATGAAGATTTTGGGGTTTTTGTTCAATTCCCAATCCAATCCAATTCGATTCAAATTAACATCAACCTAAATGATTCTAACTCATCAAATGAATCAAAATTCAAAAATTCCAAGAATCCAAAATCAATATACCATTCGGCCAAGGTAAAGTATTTGGGGAAAATAATTCCAAATCATTTTTCAACAAATTGGTCCAACCAAAATGAAATTAAACATGTTATAAGCATACTCAAACAATCAATTTATTCAAATCATGCTCAAATCACATTTACCCAAATTTTAAGCCCTACAAATTTCATGCTTGAACCTAAGCTCTTGATGCCATTGTTGGTTTTTATTAAGGTCCCAAGATCAAACAAGCAATGAAATTAATGTGTAAATACATCGACGAAGATAGCGGAATACTTACATCGATCGGTTGAGTCGATTTGAAGACGTTTCAAGCCAAAAACCTCACTGCCTTGCTCACGCCACTGCAGCAGTCCATGCTCACTGGTTTGGCAGTTTCGGGTCTCAAAACGAAGCTCGAAACTCCGTCGGATGAGTCCCGCCTCATGGGTGAACCTCCCTAACACCTTCGCAATGTTCACAAGTGTGCTAGCACTAGATATCATCAAATGAAATCCACTCATTTGCTTCCCAAAGTCACGCCCAAAATGGTATGAAACCAGTGAAGAAGAGCTTCAAAATGGCGTGAGGAGAAGAAAGAAAAGGGTGAGAGAGAGAGATGGAAAAAGTGAGTGAATGTTGTAAAGCATTTACCAAAAAATGCATTATATATTTTCCAAGAAAATATGCTAAAACCATTTACCAAATCATTTATCAAAAAAATAAAATGATAAAAGTTATTAGCTTGTCACTATTCCGCAACTTGCATCACTATTCACAAGTCACTTTAATAAAGTGATGTGATGCAAGTCATCAATCAATCCTTCCATCAATCAATCAATCAATCAATCACTCAAGTGACTTTTGATTTGACGCTTGATGTGACGATTGATTTGACGCTTGATGTGACTGCGATGCCGCACTCGAATTCGAAATACGAATGCGCTCGCAATCACACTCGGGCTCGGGTTCGTTAATTCCAAATTAACGATTTTTCCGTCGCGTCGTAATTAAATGATTACGCCTAGCGAATTCACTATTCACGTCGCTAACGAATTAATTCTAAATTAATTCGTTCGCCCGAATTAAAATCTAATTTTAATTCCGCGTCGAAATCTAATTTCGTTAATATATCGAATATATTAATTTACCGATTAATTCCAAATTAATCGTTATCTCTCTCTAGACGATATTTTATCCTAGATAAAATATCTCCGTAATTAATCCTAGATTAATTTTCTCTTTCTTCTATATAATCCCAGATTATTAATGAGTGCGAGTTATGCGTCATCGGTGCATTATCGGGAAGCGACCCATGAGATCTCCGGATAATTGGCAGTAAATACGGTCGTCGAGTATCCGAATCACGTACGTACAAGTACTACGTTCTACCGATTTACGAGACAAGGTCGACTCCTAGCAAAGCACCAAGTCTACCCAATTCTCCGGACATATCCTTTAAAGAATATTAAGATCTATATCAAGCGTAGTATACAATTGTATTGTATTGCGTATATCGATCCAGTATCGGACGATCACATGTTAGGCCTGGGGCTGGAAATGTGTCTGCCCTGTACGAAACATATATCGGACATCAAGCAACTAGTCTCTTTAAATCGGGCAATACTGACCTAGTCATATTGTCCCGACGGTTGCAACCTTTTATAGAGCACTAGTTCTGTATCCTGCGTGATCATCAACTCCATATGTCTGAAGTGACACTTCCATCTTGACATCACACCCAGTGCACTACGATTCCTGATAAACCCAGAACAGGTGAACACAGAACCAGTTAAGATCCCCCAACCACCAAACCAAAGTTTACCGATTGTCGCAAGTACTAGCGATGCAAGTCTCAGGTTAAGACCATATACACTACCCTGATGCGGCCTCCCATAGACACGCAGACATACTACCAATGGGATTCCGCGGGGTCTATCCAGAGCGAAGCTGTTTCCCGTACCATCGGTGAAACACGACCTCCTATCGCACTTGCAAGTATCCAATACTTATATATATGAGAACTATGTCGTTGTGCCCTTACAACGCACAAGTGCAATACTAGCCTATTCCGCATTATCGATGTCCAGTCTCGATAATACTACGGCTAGGGATATTTAATGATTAATCCTTCGTGGACTGATACTGTCTCATATCATCTCAATCCAGGAACTAATCATAGGGACCTCTCTTCATTTATATATCTATGGTGATCTATCACAAATGATGAGAGTGCAATTCCTTATTACATAGTTAATTTGCTACAACAACACAATGATTTGTGCAAATAGTGACGCTATGGGTCATATTATCCAACATCCCATACCTCTGTAACATGCCTTCGTCTCTCCTTGAAACTGGACCCCGTTGTCTGTCAAACATGATGCGGCATACCATACCGAAAAACGAGGTTCCGAGCTATAAACTTTGCCATCTGATTTGCTTTGCGTAACATTACGAAATGATTCGGCTTCCACCCACTTCGAGAAGTAATCTACTGCCACTACTATGAAGCGATGCCCATTTGATGCATTCGGTCGAATTTCCCCAATCATATCAATCCCTCATGCTGAGAAAGGCCACGGCTCTGAAAACCGTGCAACTCTGTGTGCGGTAAGTGATTCAAATTACCATGTGCTTGACAGTCATGACAGTGCTTCACCATCTTTGCGCAATCTGTTTCCATGGTCGACCAATAAAAACCTTGTCTCACTATCTTGCGGGATAGATTCAACCCGTTCATGTGTGGACCACATATCCCGTCGTGTATTTCTTCCATTACATGCTGAGCTTCTTCTTTTCTCAAACACTTCAGCTGAATACCATTTGTCTGCCTCTTATACAGTTCCCCTTCCAAAATCACATACTGGGAAGCTAACTTCTGAATGGCTATTCTGTCTTTTCTGCTTGCCCCTTCCGGGAGTTCACCATGTTCCAGATACCTCTGAATGTCATAATACCAAGGTTTACCGTCGTCGACCTCAACCTCCAGAATTCTTTCTATCTCATAAACAGGTTGGCTTGCTGTTGTCAGTATCAACGGTCTCATCACTAACTTTTCTGGATTTTCCCAAGTCGCTGCAAGTGTAGCCATGCATCTGCCATCTGATTCTCTTCTCTCAGTAAGTGCTGAAACTTACACTCGGGGATAACCTGTGCCAACTTTCTGAGGTGAAAAAGGTAAGGTTTCAACCGTTCTTCTTCAATTCCCATTCTCCTCGCATCTGCTGGACTACCAACATAGAATCTCCGTAGACTTCCACACTCCCGACCTTCAAGGCTATCAATGCTGTCAAACCAAAAGCACATGCCTCATACTCGACCATGTTTTTAGTCACTCTGAATGTCAACCTCTTGGCCAAAGGCAAAGTTTCTCCCTCGGGGGTTACTATCACGATCCCGATTCCGGCTCCCTTGTAATTCACTGCTCCGTCAAAGTACATCTTCCATCTCTGAACTGTTATTTCGGATCTCTTCTTCTGGAAATTCAAACTTATACTGATCCCCCTCAACAGGTTGCATTGCCAGAAACTCTGCTACTGCTTGCCCTTTGATCACTTTGGAAGTGAGATACTCAATGTCAAACTCTATCAACAATACCAACCATCTGCCCAATTTTCCCACTAGTGAAGGCACCGAATGAAGATATTTCAGAGGATTTTCCTTTGCCACTACCTGGATCTTGTAAGACTGGAAGTAATGCCGTAATGTTTTGGAAGCCCATACCACTGCAAGACAGATCTTCTCAACTTCTTGATACCGAGCTTAATACGGAAGCATCTTCTTACTCAGATAGTAAACTGCATGTTCTACCCCTGTCTCATCTGCCTGATCATTGCCCCCAGTGCTTCTGATTCTATAGCCAAATACAATATCAAAGGTCTACCCGGTCTCGGAGGTTTCAATACATGAGGCTTTACTAAGTACTCTCTGATCTTGTCGAAGGCTGTCTGACACTGTTCATTCCATCTCACTGGCTGATCTTTTCTCAACAGTTTGAAGATTGGCTCACATACTGATGTCAACTTGGCAATGAACCGACTGATGTACTGAATCTTCCCCAAGAAAGCTCTGACTTCTTTTTCTGTCTTCGGTGCAGGCATTTCTGTGATTGCCTTGATCTTTTCGGAGTCTACCTCTATTCTGCCCATTCCCACTGTATGACCAAGCAATTTCCCTAATGTCACCCCAAACACACATTCTTGGGATTAAGCCGCAGGTTGTATCTGTCAACTCTCTAATGGAACATTTCCAGTGCTTCAATATGCCCAACCCTTGTCTCTAATTTCACCATCATGTCATCCACATACACCTCAATCTCTTTGTGCATCAAGTCATGGAATAATGTAGTGGCCATCCGCTGATAGGTAGCCCCCGCATTTTAAGCCCAAACGGCATAACCTTGTAACAATAAGTACCCCACTCAGTAACAATGCAGTCTTATGTTTTTCTTCTCGGCCATGAGAACCTGATTGTAACCTGAAAACCCATCTACAAATGAATACATAGCTGATAAAGTTGCACTATCAACCAGAACATCTATATGCGGCTGAGGAAAATCATCTTTCGGACAAGCCTTGTTGAGATCTCTGTAGTCCACACACATTCTGACCTTCCCGTCTTTCTTTGGCACCGGTACTATATTAGCCAACCATTCAGGATACTTTACTTCTTCCAGAAACCCCACATCTATCTGTTTTTTAACCTCCTCTCTGACTTTCTCAGCCCATTCTGGTCTCATCCATCGGATTTTCTGTTTTACTGGCCTCATATTCGGATAAGTTGGTATTGTGTGTTGGGCAATGTTTCTGTCTACCCCGGGCATGTCCTCGTAAGACCAAGCAAACACTTTGGCATATCTGACCAACACTGCTTCTAGTTTTGTCCTCTCTTCAGAGGTAACTTCACTTGCAATCAGATTTCCTTGGGGTTCTCAAGCGTGCCCAAGTTAAATGCAGTAGTTGTTCTGGCGAACTGATATCAAATATGCTTGATTCGTGCAGAGTAAATGGAAATGACTCAGGCAAGTAAGCAAAAGAATGTCTTTATTATTGGATAATGCGGAAGTACATTCAAACAAATCAGGAATGTAAATGTCTTCATCATCTATAGACACTTCTTCCTCTGCAATCAGGTCTTCCTCAGGCTTTTCATCCTCTCCCAGAGTCAGGCTCTCCAACTTCATCATTCTTCTTCCCATTCTCTGCTTCCACAGCTTTTTAATCAGCGGTTTCTCACCCAACAAATCTGGAAGATCTCAAATCCAGGTACCACAATCCCATAACTTCCACAGTTCAGGCTCCCCTTGATATCCTGAAGCTTTCACAAAACATTCCATCAGTTTCAGGCCTTTTTTCTTGACCTTCGGTTTTTCTTCATCAGATCTATACCCCAAACTTTCCGAGTGGTCTGTCCTCTGAAATCTGGCAACTTTGAACCTTCACCCGGTGCAAACTTCATTTTTTCATGACCTAGCCACCCTAGGATCCACCCATTCCTCAAAAGTAGCTGACACCTGAAACCTTGTGAAAGGTTGTATCTCCAAGGCAGCCACGGCATTATCTACCTCAGCCCGGATAGTAAAAACTTCTCCCTCATACGAGAACTTGATCATCTGATGCAAAGTGGAAGGCACGCCCCCAAGTTTGTGAACCAAGGCCTTCCCAACATAAGGCAAAAGTGGTTGGGATGTCTAGCACTGTGAACTCAACCTCATCTTCAATTGGCCCTACCTTGACCATAGCCACAAAAGTACCCTCACGCCCTTTTACTATCATCATAAGCCTTGATAGTCATGCTGGAGGGGTCCAAGTCTGTTGCTTTCATACCCAATCTTGCCAGAATTTTCAACGGGCACACATTGATGGACGAACAGTCATCCACCATTACACATGAAGTTCTCTTGCCCCTCACCTCGGCCCTGATAAATAGAGGCCTGTTATGATTTCTTTCTTCCGCCAGGAGTTCATCCTCAGAAAAAGATATCTGCAAAGCTTCTTTCTGAACTGACCCAACAAACATTGCAGGGTTGGCGTCTTCCGATACCACAATCTTGCTCAAGGCCTCAACCATAGCCTGCTTATGCTCCTGAGATGCACATAACAGTTCCCAGATACTCACTTGTGCTCTAGTCTTCCTCAATCGCCTCAGCACTATATCCCCTTCAGTAATTTCTACAGTCTCAACCACTTCTCTACCATCTGTCAAAACTTCCTTACCCTTCGCCGCCACATCATTGTAAAAACGACCACTGCACGTCATTCCCCTTACTTCTTCCTCGTCACTGCTAGAGAAATCAAGCCAAAAGTTTTTCCCCTGCTCAGTCTCATCTTCACTAGTACTATCCCAGATTCCCAGGCAAAAGGCTTGATGGTGAAAGGATTTTAGGACAAGGTCTTCTGGGAGGCCAGAATTGATCATATAGGCTGGTGGTGGTACGGCACGGTAATTGGGTAAGGGGTTTCTGTGTGTGTCAGGCTGTTGTGTTTCTGGGTCAGGTATTTTTTTGGAGTCTATCAGGTCTTGGATTTCATGGCGGAGTCGGGCACAATTGTCAGTGTCATGGCCCTTTTGTTGGTGAAAGTGACAGTAAAGGCTTAGGTTATAATGTGATGGTAGGGGATTGGGTAATTGTTTGGCTTCCAAGGGTTTTAAAAGCCCTTGGCTCTTCAGTTTCTCTAGCACCTTGGACAGGGGGCTTCCCAAGTTGGAAAACTGCCAGTTCGGATAGCGGCAATCTCAGCCAGAAACGGGCTTGTTCCGATGTTCCCCAATGGGCCTTCTGTTCAGACCATAAAATTTTCTATTCTCGGCCCCTCTTCTTCCTCAATATCCATGACAGTTTCCATCAACTGCCGAAAGTCTGCAATCATGGAGGTCATCCTCCTCAACTTGCTGTAAATGGAGGGCTGGTGCCCTTGATAATCATCTTAATCTGATCCTTCTCTGAGGGCCTAGTCTGCATTTTCAATATCTGACCCCTCCACCGGTCCACATACTCCTTAAAACTCTCCTCCGCTTTCTGCTTAACATTCTCCAGATCACGGAGTGACAGATCGATCTCTAAGTCAGTGACATACTGCTTCAGGAAAGCATCGGCCAACTCCCTCCAATCTTCCTTCACTTTCTCTCTAAACTGTGGTACCATACCACGGGAGCTCCTTCAAGCGACATTCCAAATATTTTCTGCACTTGGCGCTGAGATAAGCCAACTGAACTCATGACTGATACAAACTGTCGGAGATGCACCCTCGGATCCCCATTTCCGTTAAACTTAGCCATATCATGCATCTTGAACTGTGCCGGCAACTGTTCCTCGAAAGTCAGTGTGTCATAATCCAGCAAATCCTCATTCTTACCCCTCATCTTGCGGGTAACCGACTCAACCTGATCCCGAAGTTTCTGTAACTCTGCCTGAGACCCAGATATTCTACCTGCTGCATACTTTGCCATTTCATCATCAAAAGCGGGGGTATCATCCCCCAATCTGTTCGGAGATTCCTCTTGCCTCACATCCCCAGAATTAACCCTGGCACGAGACCCAGCTATACCAGCCATAGCAGTAGTCAAAGCTTGCAACTGTTCAGTGATCTTGGCGAGACCGTTCTCTAACTGATCCATACGGGACACCTCATTATCGGATTCACTCATACTTGTTCTTTTAGTGAGTCTTGTCCCTTCTCTAACCCAAACGGTATCTATGTTGTCTTTTTTAGACATAGACGGTGTTAACATGATATATGTAAGCATGAGGTGCATGAGATGCATGTAACATATATAACATATTAAATCAATTAAATTTTCAAACAAATCGGCCCGTTACCATTTTAGAATCTTTCGGGCAAATTGTCATAGGAGTGAACTCATCCCAGTTTAAATGGCCCAACAAGTTCACATCTTATGACAAGGAGCCCAACTAAATCCAAATGGTAATGTTCCGAACACAAGCACAAATTGGCCCATCAACACTTAGACGCCTTTGGCCCAATAGTCATGAATACGTTCTTGTCCTAGTTTAAATGGCCCAACAAGCCCATATCCATGACAAATGGTCCAAATGGATCCAAACGACGATGTTCCCAACCACAAGCATTGAAGAAAGATGATGCAAACATAACGTAATAATTTCTACATAATGGCCCATCAACATTTCAGAAGCTTTGGACCTAATAGTCATAAGGTACGAACTCGCCCCAGTTTAAATGGCCCAGCAAGTCCGCATTTCTGACAATAGTCCAACTGCATCCAAATGAGGATGGTCCACAAGCACATATTCAAGGAAATAATTGTTACTTTAGCCAACCCGGTCTATGGGGGGTTAGCAAGAGTATAGGAAAAGGCTCTCACCGGCGAAGGATGGCCCACAACTAGGTCTCCCCACTCAAGGGTTCGAGCAACCAAGTGAGCGCACCCTTTTTTATACACTAAGGTATGTGCCAATGAGCTATGGTGTGTGACGGACTGTCAAATGGATTTCCCGTTGTAGATTCCCCAGAGGGAAGGTGGAGCGAGGATCACTTAAATACCCAAGCCTCTTAGGCTCTTATCGCTTGGTGTCAGGAATAAACAACGAGTCCTCCAAATTAGTCCATCACAATAGGCTACGGGTAGATGGCTATCTAGGTGTCTTCACAGCTTTTCCTTCTAGAAAGGTTGTGAATGAAGGAAGACACCAAACCATTACCTAGCCTCAAAATGCCTTTGATTAAACCCTCACTTTATCCACTATAGACACGGTCAATTAAAACATAAATCCAAACATCACAAGACAATATTTCGGGGCCGATTCTCTATCCCCAGTGGAGTCGCCAGACTGTGGGAACACAAGAATCTGGGCGACGCATGCTGTCCCGGGCTTGCGGCCCGATCGGGAGTACGGAGAAGCCACGGGGGACTAAACCGGAGAGTAATGGAGTCGCCACCCGGTGTGAACCGGGAAAATGAGATTTAAGGCCGCACTCACCCCTCGCAAGGGAAGACCTCAAACCGTTGGGTTCGGAATGGTCCCTTACTCATGCCACTTGTGATGAAAGGATTTATGTAATAATTTAATTAGGCTTAAGTAGCACTTATTTCCAAGAGTATCATGCTTCTAAATTCACATGTACAAAATGAAACTTACACATACATTTCACATCTAAGATTGCATGCTTGAAAATACCTCAAAGTAACAAAGAACATACAACTTCATTTAGCATATCATGTTCACGGAAAACACAAGCATACATACTAACCATACAAGCATACATGTTAGCACTTTTCCAAGTGATACGTGGAATTGTATCCCAAGTACAGACCGCACTACCGTCCATTCGGAATCGGCTATGGAATTTATGTCTGGGTTTCCATCCGATATACCACAAGAAATAATACTCCGAAGTCATCATGACATAGGTATATAAATCGTAATGTGTTAAATCAAGACTAAGGCAGATGACGCAACTAATGGAATAAACATGCTTTTCATTACGATGTGCACAAAGATAAGAATGACTATATGGGGTTTCATAAAAAAATAACCTAAGAAACAATTATACATGGCATGTGATAAATATGTCTCAGTTCAGTGTGTTCGCGTTCATGTTGCGTTCGTAAACGCGTTCGAACGGTAAACAGAAGGTTCGCGTTCGTATGGCGTTTGATAACGCGTTCGAACAGAACCAGACCTGATGCATGATAAGACTAAGAAAGTGCGTGTACGTTCACGTAGCGTTCAAGAACGCGTTCGAACGGTAAACAGAAGGTTCACGTTCGTGTAGCGTTCAAGAACGCGTTCGAACGGAACCAGACCTGATGCATGATGAGACTAAGGAAGTGTGTGTGCGTTCGCGTAGCGTTTGAAAATGCGTTCGACGGTAAACAGTGCGGCAAAGCATCGTGGTAGAGGGCTTTAACCCCTCCCCATAGGGGATCTTTCATTCCACTTACTAAGCCCATGCGCTCGATTGAATCATGCATACATAGAATTAAAAGTAATAATATCAAACTTAGCATGCCCGATTGAACGTATCTTACATTCAAACGAACACACATCGACCGGCGCGACAAAGCATTGTGGTAAAGGGCTTTAACCCCTCCCCGTAGGGGATCTTTCATTCCACTTACTAAGCCCATGCGCTCGATTGAATCATGCATACATAGAATTGAAAGCAATAATATCAAACTAGTATGCCCGATTGAACGTGTCTTGCATTCAACCGAACACACATTCAACCGGCGCGGCGAAGTATCGTGGTAAAGGGATTTAACCCTTCCACATAGGGGATCTTTTATTCCACTTACTAAGCCCATGCGCTCGATTGAATCATGCATACATAAGCAACATGCAGAATTCGAGTGACGAAAAATAAATAAATAAATCAAAGCAACATGAAACAAGAGATGGTGTCGTTTACTCAAGTGGTACGTGGAGTTGTATCCCAAGTACAGACCGCACTACCGTCCATTCGGATTCGGCTACGGAATTTACGTCTGGGTTTCCATTCTATATACCACGAGAGACGACACTCTTTATTCATCCAATACCCACAACACACATCATACACAACAAGATTCAACAAATAAGTAAAATACATCAAAATAAATAACAAAAATCACATAAAGATGAGTGTGAAAAGTACCCTCAGGTCTAACCTTTAAGCCGTCTCTCGGACTTGCGTTTCATGAAGATCGGAAGGGGTAAAGCTCCGCAACTTTTCTGGTTCACTGGTTTTCCTTTTCCTTCGTTGTTTTACCGCTCAAGCTACTATTTCAACTCCGTTTTGCTGCTGTTTCCTTGTGGTTTTTCTGCCGTTTCCTCTGTAATTTCTACTTACTGTTTCAGGTCTTATTTTTGGTGTTTTAGGCTACTGTTTTTGACGTAGTTTACCGCTGTTTTAAGGTGATTTTGGGCTACTGTGTTTGGTGTGATTTTCGGTGATGTATGGAGGTTTATGGGACTGGTTTTCGGTGGTGATTAGGGGTTGTTTTGGTGGTTGTATGGGGTGTGAATGGCTACTATATTTTCAGTGATGTGAGGGTAAGGATGAAGGGAATGATTTGCTATCTTTCTTTTGATTGGCGTGTGATGTCTTAAGGTTTCTTGCTGTGACTTGCGTGTGTGAGTAGTGTATGAGCTAGACGAGTGCATGTCTTGGTGAGGGGTTGTTTATATAGAGAAGGGCTAGGGCTTCACCTTGTCTCACAAGGAAGGGATTTGGCATTAAGAGCAAGGATTTGATTTGGTATTGAGCAAGGAAAGTCAAAGATTGAGGGGGGAAAAATCTTGGCTAGATTAGGAATGCAAAATATTTAATTTGTTATGATTGATTTTAATTAGGCATGACATCTTTTTAATTTAGTATGTGATTTGTTTAATTAGGAAGTTAATATATTTGATTTATCTTATTAGGTATGATTATATTTTATGTTTTATTTAATTGGTAAATGGTTTAAATATTTTATTTAATATTTAATGTTTAATTTAATTAAATTGGGATGTGTTTTATGGGCTTTGGGGGGCTAATTGGGCTGGGGTCCGAGGCTAGCAGCAAAACCAGAAATACCGACTCCATTCGAACGCCCATTAGAACGCGGCACGAATGTCCGCAATCTGCCTGACGTTCGAACGAAGTAACGAACGCAGCACTAACGAAGACAGTGAACTTGTGAAATGAACTTGATGACGTACTTATTCTGAATTTACCCTTCTGACCTCTGTTTCCCACAATATCCTTAGTTAAAAAGGTAGTGCCTCCAACTGAGACTCATCATCGGTTTCACATGCGAAAATGCAATGCCTACACTCACCATCAAAAGCCCATAGCAAATCTAGAGCCCGCTCTAATATCCACACATCAAAATAATATAGAGTTGCAGCCCACTTTATTAGATCAAACAATTGGGCTTCACAGTTTCTATTACAAAACCAATTATCTTAGTGCTTTATATTAAAACTTGTATCACAATTAATATAAGCCCATAATTAGAATAAAATATTCTAACATTCTCCCACTTGGGCGATATCAATTGTGGATGTTTTAATGCTAAGAAAACTTTATGGATCCAATATTGGTTCAGAAACAACTCTAGTAAACCATTCCGTGCAATAAGATCGTAGATATAGAATCATGGCGGTACAAACGTCCGCAATCTGCCTGACGTTCGAACGATGTAACGAACGCAGCACTAACAAAGACAGTGAACTTGTGAAATGAACTTGATGACGTACTTATTCTGAATTTCCCCTTCCGACCTCCGTTTCCCACAATATCCTTAGCTAAAAAGGTAGTGCCTCCAACTGAGACTCATCATCGGGTTTCACATACGAAAATGAAATGCCTACAGTCACCCCCACTTTGATGGGACTTGTGCAGTGTGTGACTTTGAACAATCCTATCAAAGTTATGCAATGCATTTTCACTTACCTGGCTCGACTGCTGCCTCGGGCTGAGTTGGTACTGCAGCGGACCTCGATCCTGGGACGCATCCCGATAACTGAAACCGATAACGGGGGCACCTCGACCCTGGGCACCTCGACCCAACACCGCTGACTATAGGGGCCTCGCCCTCCAACTGATGATGTAGTAGTTACCTCGACCCTGGGCACCTCGACCCAACACCGCTGACTATAGGGACCTCGCCCTCAAACTGATGATGTAGTGGGTACCTCGACCCTGGACACCTTGACCCGGAACTACAACTGACAACGGGGGCACCTCGACCCTGGGCACCTCGACCCAACACCGCTGACTATAGGGACCTCGCCCTCGAACTGATGATGTGTCTCCATACCCGGAGATGACATGATATAGGCCTCGCCCCCAAGCTGATATGGGCCTCGCCCCTTGGGACTCATCCAAAAAACTGAAATTGCGTTGATGCTGCTTGGCTCATTTCTGTCGCTTTCTCCTTTCTTCGAACCTGGGAACACAAAACAGAAACAAACACGAAGAGAATGCAATGTTACGTGTATGCATGAATGATTTTCTTATTCCGTTGGGTTAGGTCTTCTGCTAATTCCCGTGGTAACTGCTCGGTCTTCTCCCCCTCAGGCAAAGTATTGCTTCAATCTATCTACGTTGATCGGCTCGGTGAACACGTTTCCTTCCAAGTCTGATAGCTTCACTGCTCCATTTCCCATTACCTTCTGCACTATGTAAGGTCCTTCCCAGTTTGGTCTGAATTTTCCTCTCGGATCTGTCGTCGACGGCCTCGACTGCTTAAGTACCAAATCACCCTTTCTGATCTTGGTAGGACGCACTTTCTTGTTGAATGATCGGGCTAGTCTCTTCTGATACAACTGCATGTGGTACAAAGACTCCGTTCTCTTCTCATCCAATAGTGCTAACTGATCAAACCTCTGTGCGGCCCAATCCTGTTCCTGTAATTCTGCCTCTGTTAATACCCTCAAAGACTGTATTTCCACTTCTACCGGTAATAGTGCTTCCATTCCATAGACCAAAGAGTAAGGTGTGGCCCATGTTGCTGTTCTTACTGATGTTCTGTACCCCCACAAAGCATACGGTAATTTCTCGGCCCAATCTCTGCAGTTTTCTGTCATCTTGGCTAGGATCGTTTTTATAGTCTTATTGGCTGCCTCAACTGCCCCATTTGCCTGCGGCCTGTACGGTGATGACTTGTGGTGGCCTATCTCATACCTCTGTAACATTGCCTTCGTCTCTCCTTGAAACTGGACCCCGTTGTCTGTCACTACATGATGCGGCATACCATACCGACAAACGAGGTTCCGAGCTATAAACTTTGCCATCTGCTTTGCTGTAACATTACGGAATGATTCGGCTTCCACCCATTTCGAGAAGTAATCTACTACCACTACTATAAAGCGATGCCCATTTGATGCATTCGGTCGAATTTCCCCAATCATATCAATCCCCCATGCTGAGAAAGGCCACGGCTCTGAAAACCCGTGCAACTCTGTGTGCGGTAAGTGATTCAAATTACCATGTGCTTGACAGTCATGACAGTGCTTCACCATCTTTGCGCAATCTTTTTCCATGGTCGACCAATAAAAACCTTGTCTCACTATCTTGCTGGATAGATTCAACCCGTTCATGTGCGGACCACATATCCCGGCGTGTATTTCTTCCATTACATGCTGAGCTTCTTCTTTTCTCAAACACTTCAGCTGAATACCATTTGCCTGCCTCTTGTACAGTTCCCCTTTCAAAATCACATACTGGGAAGCTAACTTCTGAATGGCTATTCTGTCTTTTCTGCCTGCCCCTTCCGGGAGTTCACCATGTTCCAGATACCTCCGAATGTCATAATACCAAGGTTTACCGTCGTCGACCTCAACCTCCAGAATTCTTTCCATTTCATAAACAGGTTGGCTTGCTGTTGTCAGTATCAACGGTCTCATCACTAACTTTTCTGGATTTTCCCAAGTCGCTGCAAGTGTAGCCAATGCATCTGCCATCTGATTCTCTTCTCTCGGTAAGTGCTGAAACTTACACTCGGGGATAACCTGTGCCAACTTTCTGAGGTGAAAAAGGTAAGGTTTCAACCGTTCTTCTTTCAATTCCCATTCTCCTCGCATCTGCTGGACTACCAACATAGAATCTCCGTAGACTTCCACACTCCCGGCCTTCAAGGCTATCAATGCTGTCAAACCAAAAGCACATGCCTCATACTCGACCATGTTATTAGTCACTCTGAATGTCAACCTCTTAGCCAAAGGCAAAGTCTCTCCCTCGGGGGTTACTATCACGATCCCGATTCCGGCTCCCTTGTAATTCACTGCTCCGTCAAAGTACATCTTCCATCTCTGAACTGTTATTGCTTGGATCTCTTCATCTGGAAATTCAAACTTATACTGATCCCCCTCAACGGGTTGCATTGCCAGAAACTCTACTACTGCTCGCCCTTTGATCACTTTGGAAGTGAGATACTCAATGTCAAACACTGTCAACAATACCAACCATCTGCCCAATTTTCCCACTAGTTAAGGCACCGAATGAAGATATTTCAGAGGATTTTCCTTTGCCACTACCTGGATCTTGTAAGACTGGAAGTAATGCCGCAATTTTCTGGAAGCCCATACCACTGCAAGACAGATCTTCTCAACTTCTTGATACCGAGCTTCATATGGAAGCATCTTCTTACCCAGATAGTAAACTGCATGTTCTACCCCTGTCTCATCTGCCTGTACCATCATTGCCCCCAGTGCTTCTGATTCTATAGCCAAATACAATATCAAAGGTCTGCCCGGTCTCAGAGGTTTCAATACATGAGGCTTTACCAAGTACTCTCTGATCTTGTCGAAGGCTGTCTGACACTGTTCATTCCATCTCACTGGCTGATCTTTTCTCAACAGTTTGAAGATTGGCTCACATACTGATGCCAACTTGGCAATGAACCGACTGATGTACTTAATCTTCCCCAAGAATGCTCTGACTTCTTTTTCTGTCTTTGGTGCAGGCATTTCTGTGATTGCCTTGATCTTTTCGGAGTCTACCTCTATTCCGCCCATTCCCACTGTATGACCAAGCAATTTCCCTGATGTCACCCCAAACACACATTTCTTGGGATTAAGCCGCATGTTGTATCTGTCAACTCTCTGAATGAACCTTTCCAGTGCTTCAATATGCCCAACCCTTGTCTCTGATTTCACCATCATGTCATCCACATACACCTCAATCTCTTTGTGCATCAAGTCATGGAATAATGTAGTGGCCATCCGCTGATAGGTAGCCCCCGCATTCTTAAGCCCAAGTAACAATAAGTACCCCACTCAGTAACAAATGCAGTCTTATGTTTGTCTTCCTCAGCAATGAGAACCTGATTGTAACTTGAAAACCCATCTGCAAATGAATACATAGCAGATAAAGCTGCACTATCAACCAGAACATCTATATGCGGCAGAGGAAAATCATCTTTCGGACAAGCCTTGTTGAGATCTCTATAGTCCACACAAATTCTGACCTTCCCGTCTTTCTTTGGCACCGGTACTATATTAGCCAACCATTCAGGATACTTTACTACTTCCAGAAACCCCACATCTATCTGTTTCTTAACCTCCTCTCTGACTTTCTCAGCCCATTCTGGTCTCATCCGTCGGAGTTTCTGTTTTACTGGCCTCATATTCGGATAAGTTGGTATTGTGTGTTGGGCAATGTTTCTGTCTACCCCGGGCATGTCCTCGTAGGACCAAGCAAACACTTTGGCATATCTGACCAACACTGCTTCTAGTTTTGTCCTCTCTTCAGAGGTAACTTCACTTGCAATCAGAATTTCCTTGGGGTTCTCAAGCGTGCCCAAGTTAAATACAGTAGTTCTGGCCGAACTGATATCAAATATGCTTGATTCGTGCAGAGTAAATGGAAATGACTCAGGCAAGTAAGCAAAAGAAATGTCTTTATTATTGAATAATGCGGAAGTACATTCAAACAAATCAGGAAGGTAAATGTCTTCATCATCTATAGACACTTCTTCCTCTGTAATCAGGTCTTCCTCAGGCTTTTCATCCTCTCCCAGTGTCAGGCTCTCCAACTTCATCAATTCTTCCTCTTACTTCTTCCTCGTCACTGCTAGAGAAATCAAGCCAAAAGTTTTTCCCCTGCTCAGTCTCATCTTCACTAGTACTATCCCAGATTCCCAGGCAAAAGGCTTGAGGGTGAAAGGATTTTAGGACAAGGTCTTCTGGGAGGCCAGAATTGATCATATAGGCTGGTGGTGGTACGGCACGGTAATTGGGTAAGGGGTTTCTGTGTGTGTCAGGCTGTTCTGTTTCTGGGTCAGGTATTTTCTTGGAGTCTATCAGGTCTTGGATTTCATGGCGGAGTCGGGCATAATTGTCAGTGTCATGGCCCTTTTGTTGGTGAAAGTGACAGTAAAGGCTTAGGTTATAATGTGATGGTAGGGGATTGGGTAATTGTTTGGCTTCCAAGGGTTTTAAGAGCCCTTGCCTCTTAAGTTTCTCTAGCACCTTGGACAGGGGCCTTCCCAAGTTGGAAAACTGCCGGTTCCGGATAGCGGAAATCTCAGTAGAAATGGGCTTTGTTTCCGATGTTCCCTCAATGGGCCTTCTGTTCAGACCATAGAATTTTCTATTCTCGGCCTCTTCTTCCTCAATATCCATGACAGTTTCCATCAACTGCCGAAAGTCTGCAATCATGGAGGTCATCCTCCTCAACTTGCAGTAAATGGAGGGCTTGGTGCCCTTGATAATCATCTTAATCTGATCCTTCTCTGAGGGCCTAGTCTGCATTTTCAATATCTGACCCCTCCACCGGTCCACATACTCCTTAAAACTCTCCTCCGCTTTCTGCTTAACATTCTCCAGATCACGGAGTGACAGATCGATCTCTAACTCAGTGACATACTGCTTCAGGAAAGCATCGGCCAACTCCCTCCAATCTTCATTCACTTTCTTCTCCAAACTGTGGTATCATACCACGGGAGCTCCTTCAAGCGACATTCCAAATATGACTGATACAAACTGTCGGAGATGCACCCTCGGATCCCCATTTCCGTTAAACTTAGCCATATCAGGCATCTTGAACTGTGCCGGCAACTGTTCCTCGAAAGTCAGTGTGTCATAATCCAGCAAATCCTCATTTTTACCCCTCATCTTGCGGGTAACCGACTCAACCTGATCCCGAAGTTTCTGTAACTCTGCCTGAGACCCAGATATTCTGCCTGCTGCATACTCTGCCATATCATCATCAAAAGCGGGGGTATCATCCCCCAATCTGTTCGGAGATTCCTCTTGCCTCACATCCCCAGAATTAACCCCAGCACGAGACCGAGCTATACCAGCCATAGCAGTAGTCAAAGCTTGCAACTGTTCAGTGATCTTGGCAAGACCGTTCTCTAACTGATCCATACGGGACACCTCATTATCGGATTCACTCATACTTGTTCTTTTAGTGAGTCATGTCCCTTCTCTAACCCAAACGGTATCTATTTTGTCTTTTTTAGACATAGACGGTGTTAACATGATATATGTATGCATGAGGTGCACGAGATGCATGTAACATATATAACATATTAAATCAATTAAATTTTCAAACAAATCGGCCCGTTACCATTTTAGAATCTTTCGGGCTAATTGTCATAGGAGTGAACTCATCCCAGTTTAAATGGCCCAACAAGTTCACATCTTATGAAAAGGAGCCCAACTAAATCCAAATGGTAATGTTCCGAACACAAGCACAAAGTGGCCCATCAACACTTAGACGCCTTTGGCCCAATAGTCATGAAATACGTTTTTGTCCCAGTTTAAATGGCCCAACAAGCCCATATCCCATGACAAATGGTCCAAATGGATCCAAACGACGATGTTCCCAAACACAAGCATAGAAGAAAGATGATGCAAACATAACGTAATAATTTCTACATAATGACACATCAACATTTCAGAAGCTTTGGGCTTAATAGTCATAAGGTACGAACTCGCCCCAGTTTAAATGGCCAGCAAGTCCGCATTTCTGACAATAGTCCAACTGCATCCAAATGAGGATGGTCCACAAGCACATATTCAAGGAAATAATTGTTACTTTAGCCAACCTGGTCTATGTGGTGGGTTAGCAAGAGTATAGGCAAAGGCTCTCACCGGCGAAGGATGGCCCACAACTAGGTCTCCCCACTCAAGGGTTCGAGCAACCAAGTGAGCGCACCCTTTTTTATACACTAAGGTACGTGCCAATGAGCTATGGTGTGTGACGGACTATCAAATGGATTTCCCGTTGTAGATTCCCCAGAGGGAAGGTGGAGCGAGGATCACTTAAATACCCAAGCCTCTTAGGCTCTTATCGCTTGGTGTCAGGAATAAACAACGAGTCCTCCAAATTAGTCCATCACAATAGGCTACGGGTAGATGGCTATCTAGGTGCCTTCACAGCTTTTCCTTCTAGAAAGGTAGTGAATGAAGGAAGACACCAAACCATTACCTAGCCTCAAAATGCCTTTGATTAAACCTTCACTTTATCCACTATAGACACGGTCAATTAAAACATAAATCCAAACATCACAAGACAATATTTCGGGGCCGATTCTTTATCCCCAGTGGAGTCGCCAGACTGTGGGAACACAGGAATCTGGGCGACGCATGCTGTCCCGGGCTTGCGGCCCGGTCGGGAGTACGGAGTAGCCACGGGGGACTAAACCGGAGAATAATGGAGTCGCCACCCGGTGTGAACCGGGAAAATGAGATTTAAGGCCGCACTCACCCCTCGCAAGGGAAGACCTTAAACCGTTGGGTTCGGAATGGTCCCTTACTCATGCCACTTTTGATGAAAGGATTTATGTAATAATTTAATTAGGCTTAAGTAGCACTTATTTCCAAGAGTATCATGCTTCTAAATTCACATGTACAAAATGAAACTTACACATACATTTCACATCTAAGATTGCATGCTTGAAAATACCTCAAAGTAACAACGAACATACAACTTCATTTAGCATATCATGTTCACAGAAAACACAAGCATACATACTAACCATACAAGCATACATGTGAACACTTTTCCAAGTGATACGTGGAATTGTATCCCAAGTACAGACCGCACTACCGTCCATTCGGAATCAGCTACGGAATTTATGTCTGGGTTTCCATCCGATATACCACAAGAAATAATACTTCGAAGTCATCATGACATAGGTATATAAATCGTAATGCGTTAAATCAAGACTAAGGCAGATGACGCAACCAATGGAATAAACATGCTTTTCATTACGATGTGCACAAAGATAAGAATGACTATATGGGGTTTCATAAAAAAATCACCTAAGAAACAATTATACATGGCATGTGATAAATATGTCTCAGTTCAGTGTGTTCGCGTTCGTGTAGCGTTCGTAAACGCGTTCGAACGGTAAACAGAAGGTTGGCGTTCGTATGGCGTTTGATAACGCGTTCGAACGGAACCAGACCTGATGCATGATAAGACTAAGAAAGTGCGTGTGCGTTCACGTAGCGTTCGAGAACACGTTCGAACGGTAAACAGAAGGTTCACATTCGTGTAGCGTTCGAGAACGCGTTCGAACGGAACCAGACCTGATGCATGATGAGACTAAGGAAGTGCGTGTGCGTTCGCGTAGCGTTTGAAAATGCGTTCGAACGGTAAACAGAAGGTTCACGTTCGTGTAGCGTTCGAGAACGCGTTCGAACGGAGCCAGACCTGATGCATGTAACACAAAGAATAAAGACAACAATGTCAAGCTCAGCATGTCCGATTGAACGTATCTTGCATTCAACCGAACACACATCAATCGGTGCGGCAAAGCATCGTGGTAGAGGGCTTTAACCCCTCCCCGTAGGGGATCTTTCATTCCACTTACTAAGCCCATGCGCTCGATTGAATCATGCATACATAGAATTAAAAGCAATAATATCAAACTTAGTATGCCCGATTGAACGTATCTTGCATTCAAACGAACACACATCGACCGGCGCGGCAAAACATTGTGGTAAAGGGCTTTAACCCCTCCCCGTAGGGGATCTTTCATTCCACTTACTAAGCCCATGCGCTCGATTGAATCATGCATACATAGAATTGAAAGCAATAATATCAAACTAGTATGCCCGATTGAACGTGTCTTGCATTCAACCGAACATACATCAACTGGCGCGGCAAAGCATCATGGTAAAGGGCTTTAACCCTTCCCCATAGGGGATCTTTCATTGCACTTACTAAGCCCATGCGCTCGATTGAATCATGTATACATAAGCAACATGCAGAATTCGAGTGACGAAAAATAAATAAATAAATCAAAGCAACATGAAACAAGAGAAGGTGTCGTTTACTCAAGTGGTACGTGGAGTTGTATCCCAAGTACAGACCGCACTACCGTCCATTCGGTTTCGGCTACGGAATTTACGTCTGGGTTTCCATCCTATATACCACGAGAGACGACACTCTTTTATTCATCCAATACCCACAACACACATCATACAAAAATAAGATTCAACAAATAAGTAAAATACAATCAAAATAAATAACAAAAATCACATAAAGATGAGTGTGAAAAGTACCCTCAGGTCTAACCTTTTAAGCCGTCTCTCGGACTCGCGTTTCATGAAGATCGAAAGGGGTAAAGCTCCGCAACTTTTCTGGTTCACTGGTTTTCCTTTTCCTTCGCTGTTTTACCGCTCAAGCTACTGTTTCGACTCCGTTTTGCTGCTATTTCCTTGTGGTTTTGCTGTCGTTTCCTCTGTATTTTCTGCTTACTGTTTCAGGTCTTGTTTTTGGTGTTTTAGGCTACTTTTTTTGACGTAGTTTACCGCTGGTTTAAGGTGATTTTGGGCTGCTGTGTTTGGTGTGATTTTCGGTGATGTGTGGAGGTTTATGAGGTTGGTTTTCGGTGGTGATTAGGGGTTGTTTTGGTGGTTGTAGGGGGTGTGAATGCCTACTGTATTTTCAGTGATGTGAGGGTAAGGATGAAGGGAATGATTTGCTATCTTTCTTGTGATTGGTGTGTGATGTCTTAAGGTTTCTTGCTGTGACTTGCGTGTGAGTAGTGTATGAGCTAGAGGAGTGCATGTCTTGGTGAGGGGTTGTTTATATAGAGAAGGGCTAGGGCTTCACCTTGTCTCACAAGGAAGGGATTTGGCATTAAGAGCAATGATTTGATTTGGTATTGAGCAAGGAAAGTCAAAGATTGAGGGGGGACAAATCTTGGCTAGATTAGGAATGCAAAATATTTAATTTGTTATGATTGATTTCAATTAGGCATGACATCTTTTTAATTTAGTATGTGATTTGTTTAATTATGAAGTTAATATATTTGATTTATCTTATTAGGTATGATTATATTTTATGTTTTATTTAATTGGTAAATGGTTTAAATATTTTATTTAATATTTAATGTTTAATTTAATTAAATTGGGATGTGTTTTATGGGCTTTGGGGGGCTAATTGGGCTGGGGTGCGAGGCTAGCAGCAAAACCAGAAATACCGACTTCGTTCGAACGCCCATTCGAACGCGGCACGAACGTCCGCAATCTGCCTAATGTTCGAACGAAGTAACGAACGCAGCACTAACGAAGACAGTGAACTTGTGAAATGAACTTGATGACGTACTTATTCTGAATTTCCCCTTCCGACCTCCGTTTCCCGCAATATCCTTAGCTAAAAAGGTAGTGCCTCCAACTGAGACTCATCATCGGGTTTCACATGCGAAAATGCAATGCCTACACTCACCCATCAAAAGCCCATAACAAATCCAGAGCCCGCTCTAATATCCACACATCAAAATAATATAGAGTTGCAGCCCACTTTATTAGATCAAACAATTGGGCTTCACAGTTTCTATTACAAAACCAATTATCTTAGTGCTTTATATTAAAACTTGTATCACAATTAATATAAGCCCATAATTAGAATAAAATATTCTAACATTCTCCCACTTGGGCGATATCAATTGTGGATGTTTTAATGCTAAGAAAACTTTATGGATCCAATATTGGTTCAGAAACAACTCTAGTAAACCATTCCGTCCAATAAGATCGTAGATATAGAATCATGGCGGTACCTATATTATAATGCAACATAGTTCCTTCCATGGTCACGTATATCAAACAACCTTATCGACATGAACAAGATGTGATAGAGCAGTAAGATACAATAGCACCCACTTTATGATCTAAAAAAATACATGTGCTATTTTCTCTTATCGGTCTCCAATTTCTCTACCTTATGCAGCCCAGGCCACATGAGAAATCAAGGCTTAAATATAAGCATGTATGTCTTCTATTATCCCAAGATAAACTTTATGTGTCACAAGACATACCAACAAGGCTTTATAACTTTATGCCCCAAGCCAAAGCTTATGATTGACACTCATCATAAGACTTCACACAATGATATATCAAACAATAAATATAAATATCTTCCAATGAAGATGCACCTTTATAGATAATCATTGTAAAATACAAAATACATGTACGAATGTACAAACTAAATAACATAGAGCAATGATGCCTCCCACTAACCTAGGGTATCAAAAGACTTTACCAAACCCATACAAGCAACATGCTTTACAAAAACAATGGGTCGAAGACCTTTGGTCAAAGGATCAGCAATCATATCATCTGTACCGATATGCTCTACTAGAATGTCACCTTTCTTAACCAGCTCCTTAATTGTCAAGTATTTGACCTCCATATGTTTTGACCCAGTGATATTCTTATTATTTTTCGCAAATAATACAGCTGAAAGATTATCACAATATAACCTTATAGGTCTAGAAATAGAGTCAACAACTGACAATTCTTTAATGAGATTTCGTAGCCAAACAGCCTGTGACGCTGCACCAAAACATGCTACAAACTCGGCCTGCATTGTGGAAGAAGTTACAAGTGTCTGCTTGACACTTTTCCAAGATATAGTTCCATCTGCTAGCATAAACACATATCCTGAGGTAGATTTCCTATCATCTGAACAACCAGCAAAGTCAGAATCCGAATACCCTACTAGTTCAAGATTCTCAACATTTCTGTATGTCAACATGTAATCTTTAGTCCCCTTGAGATACCGAAAAACTCTCTTGGTAGCAGTCCAATGTTCATTTCCAGGATTAGATAAAAATATTCCCAGTACACCAACTGCAAATGCAATGTCAGGTCTAGTGCACACTTGTGCATACATCAGGCTTCCCACTGCACTAGCATATGGCACTGCTTTCATGGACTCTCTCTCAACCTCATTCTCAGGTGACTGTGCCAGGCTCAATTTATCACCTTTAGCAATTGGCACATCCCAAGATTTACAATCATGCATACTGAATCTCTTCAGTATCCGCTCAATGTATGCTTTCTGAGAGAGACCTAATACCTTTCGAGTTCTATCTCTGTGGATTTCAATACCCAGAACAAAAGATGCTTCTCCAAGATCTTTCATATCAAAATGTCTAGACAATGACTGCTTTACCTCATGCAGCATTCCTAGATCGTTACATGCAAGCAAAATATCATCTACATAGAGAATGAGAAAGATATATTTGCTCCCACTGATCTTGATATATATGCATCTATCAACTTTACTTTCCACAAAGCCTAAAGAGGAGATTACAGTGTCAAACTTTAGGTACCACTGTCGTGAGGCTTGTTTCAAACCATAAATAGACTTTTTAAGTCTACAAACAAGATGATCTTCACCATCTATCTGAAATCCTTCAGGTTGTTCCATATAGACCTCTTCGCTTAATTCTCCATTTAGGAATGCAGTTTTAACATCCATCTGATGTAGCTCTAAATCATAATGAGCTACTAGTGTCATGATCACTCTAAATGTATCTTTTGAAGATACATGAGAAAAATTTTCAGTATAATCAATTCCTCCTCTCTGAGTAAATCCCTTGGCAACTAATCTGGCCTTAAACCTCTCAATATTCCCTTTGGAGTCTTTCTTGGTCTTATAGACCCATTTACAGCCAATAGGTTTACAACCTTCAGGTAATTCAACAAGCTCCCACACACCATTGTATCCCATAGATTGCATTTCATCTCTCATTGCATTCCACCATAGATCAGATTGAGAACTAGAAACAGCTTCTTTAAAAGTTGTTGGATCAGTGCAATGACTTATGTCATAATCAATCTCATTTAGATAAACTTCATAATCAGAGGGAACAGCAGACCGTCTTACCCTGGTTTTCTTCTTAATGGAACCTCTGCAGCTATATCTAGTAATGGTGGAACCTCGTTTACCTGTATGTGTTCCTCCTCCATAATTGGATTAGTCGCAGGTGTAGGTTCCAAGGTCTCAGACTGTATGGGTATAGGTATATGAACCATTATGGTCTGTTGTCCTTGATTTGAGACTTTTGTATGATTATCATTATCAGCCACATCAAATTCCAAGAACTTAGCTGTTTGTGATTCTACAATCCTATAACCCCATTCTCTACAGTAAAATCTGTAGCCTTTAGAATGATCAGGGTATCCTATAAAATAGCAACGAGTAGATCTGGATTGCAATTTACCTTCAGTGGGATTATAAAGGCGTACTTCTGAAGGACATCCCCAAACACGGAGGTGACTCATGCTAGGTTTCCTACCAGTCCATATTTCAAAAGGAGTTCTAGAAACAGACTTACTTGGAACTCTATTGAGGATATATAAGGCCGTTTTAATTGCCTCACCCCAAAGGAAGTCTGGGAGATTAGTTCTAGACATCATACTCCTTACCATCTCTTGAAGGGTGCGATTCCGCCTTTCGGCCACACCATTCTGTTCAGGACTACCTGGCATAGTAAATTGACTTACTATTCCACAATCCTCTAAGTATCTGGCAAACGGTCCCTTTATTTGTCCACTGACCCCATGTTTACCATAATACTCACCACCCCGGTCAGACCTAACAATCTTGATAATTTTTCCCAGCTGTTTCTCAACTTCAGTCTTGAAGATCTTGAATTTATCAAGGGCTTCAGACTTTTCCTTAATCAAGTACAGATATCCATATCGGGAAAAATCATCAATGAATGTTATATAATACTTATTATTGCAAATTGTGGGTGAATAAGGTCCACTTATGTCTGTATGAATAATTTGTAAAAGATCGGAGCTACGAGTGGATTCCTTTTTCTTTATTTTGGTTAGTTTACCCTTACAACAGTCAACACAAGTTTCTAGGTCACTGAAGTCAAGAGTAGGTAGGATATCATATCTTTCCCTTTCTACTCTTTCCCTAGAAATGTGGCCAAGTCTTTTATGCCACAACATGGATGACTTTTCTTTTATTAAGGGTCTTTTGGCAATTTGTTCAACATTATATGAATTGGAATAGACCTCACTTGATGCTAAACAGAGACTGTACAAACCGTATGACAAAACACAATGGCCAACTTTATTGGAGTTGAAATATACAGATACAGAACCTGTATTAAACTCAAAACCATAACCTTGTTTGTCGAGTACAGATAATGATATCAAGTTTCGTCTAAAAGATGGTACATACAAAACACTTGTCAAAACAAGTTCATAATTGGAGTCTAGTTTTAAACAAACATCTCCAACATAATGTACTTCCACCAATTCATTATTGCCAACTACGAGCTTGAACTCATCCTTATTTGGTTTCCTCTTGTTTATGAATCCCTGCAATGTGAAAGCAACGTGATTAGTTGCTCCACTGTCAAGCCACCAAGAACTGGATGTGGCATTAACATAATTGGATTCACATACAACAAAAACCAAGGAGTTACTTGTATGCCCATGTTTCTCTAACCAAACTTTATACCTGGAACACTCTGACTTCTTATGCCCTTTCTTTTTACAAAAGAAACATTTAAGTTCTTTCTTGAAGACACCTTTAGTACCACCCACAGCACTTGTCTGACCAGTTTTATTATAATTCTGAACATTACCAGAAGCTGAAAATTTAGATTTCTTACCTTTCTTGCGAGGCTTAGAAACAATTAGAGCTGTATCCGTATGCCCTGCTTTAAGTTTCTCTTCCTCAACAACACATATGGCAATGAAATCATTAACATTCCACGGTTCTTCCCTCGAATTGTAAGTAGTTACAATTGTACCAAACTCTGTAGGCAGAGTATTCAATGCTTGATGGACAATGCAAGCATCTGGAAGAACAATGTTAAGATTTTTCAGCTTATTCTGAATATGGACCATCAATAAGATGTACTCCCTAACACCTCCATTACCATTATACTTCATTAAGTATAATTGCTTCAGAAGGGTACCAATTTCTGCATTGATTGAGACTTTATATCTTGCAGATACAGCTGTCAGGAAATCTTTTGCTATAGAGGTTTCTTGAAGACCACTTAGCAAATGCTCAGGAATAGATCTCTTTATAGTCAAATAACACATGCGATTTGACTTATGCCATACTGTATGCAGCTGCTTATCCGTATCAGTACTGGAACTATTAATATCAGTTGGCTTAGGAGTGTTCATAGCAAGATCAATATCTGCTAATTCCATAGCCAACAACACATCTCTCTTCCACACTTTAAAATTGGAGCCAGTCAACATCTCTATAGTCACAGTGTTGTTGTTAACTGAAAAGGTGACTGAAAAACAAATAACAATGCAATTCTTTAGTTTAAGCACGACACAAGATAATAAATACTCCAAGTCATAAAAGAGTATTATACCAAGAATTTTAGCACATCACTGTATAAACACCTTTGGGCAGAATATACAATATGTAATTAAAAATTCTTCATATAAGACGATTCAGAAACTTATCCAATCCTCGTAAGTTTACCACCTTTGGGTGAATAAACCACTCAGACTAGTCCATTCCCAACCATATGTCTCATATGTAACATTTCTAAAATTTAACATACAATCCACATCTTTGGACAGAAGACTGCACATCAAAAAATAGAAACATCCCTAAAACATGCAAGACCGTCATTACTTAAAAGATTCAGTGAAAAATGTCACTTTGGTGGCTGCAGTCCACTAAACTCATAAGCAATTCTCACATCGGGATACACCTTATATTATCTTGTAAAATAACCTTTATAATGTAATTTTATTCTTTATAGACAAGGGGCCGAATTGTCCATAAAATTACATTCCTGAATATTGTGACAAAATTTATGAGATAAATCAATTCTTTATATTTATCTCTATCACAAATGAATTAATTGCATTGAAATTTTACTTTATGAGAGACAATTAATTCTCTCTAAACAGTGACAATTTTTATAACCATGTATAAATAAAACTTTATGAGATAACAATTTATCTCTTAAATTGTCACACACAATTAATTATGACTTTATTTTGAAATTTTGGGATAAAACTGAAGTTAAAATAAATCAATGGATCAAAATTATAATAACAGGGACCTTTATGCTATTATCCAGAAGATATATATACTATTATCCTGAGCCGGTTGGATATTAGCCAAAAATGGGATGCACGCGCAGAGAGCCAGTCAGCAGCTCAAACATAAGCATTATATAATGCTTCCATGATATGGACTTGTTGAAAATTAAATCATGACTTTTCAACAAATCCATTATTTTTCTTTAGAAAAGCATATCAATTTTTTTTTTTTTTTGAATTATGTTGACTGCCGAAAGCAAATGCAAAATAATGCTTGCTTTTCGTTATAACAAATGCGCATACATTTACCCAATTTCAGATTCAAACTTATTTTCATCATATTTCAGTTTTCATAAAACCCAAAATCTACAGATCTAAATTTATAATTAATCCAATAACTTTACGTGCTTAAAAAATTGGATTAATTAATAACAACCATCAACAAATTAAAAATGGATTCAATAAATTCATCCGAAAAATTCAACAGATTTTTATTCAACTTAATGAAAAATCCATAGATTCTAAGATTGTGTTCCTGAGGCTCTGATACCACATGTTAGAAATTTATTTGCAACAGGATCTTTAACACAAGAGCTTAGAATACAATGAAATGAATTAATCGGATGATCCAGGGAGCGTACCTGATTTAGAATTCATATCTGCAACGGAAATTTCTGTAAATCTGTTAAAAGGTTGCACTGAGGAGATCACCCTCTGCTCCCCACTTCTTGATGGTGAGAAACTTACTTGCCCTGATTAAGCTTTCCTTATGCCTTAATTTTTCCTTATGAAAGCTTATGCTTTCTTTCTCACTTCTCTCTATTTTCTTTATGATTGCTCAGGCAATCTCTTTAACTCTAACAAGCCATAGCCAAGTATATGCATTATATATATTGAATGATGATGAGATGTGAAGCTTATCAAATAAGCTTCACATCACATCCAATAATGCATTATTAATAATGCAATTACATAATGGAGAGATGAGATTAATCAATTAAGGCAGCTTATAGAGTAAGCTATGTAGGGGAGTGAGAGTGAGACCTTAGCTCACTAATTTATGGAGTGTAATGGGCTCACCCATCAAAAGCCCATAACAAATCCAGAGCCCGCTCTAATATCCACACATCAAAATAATATAGAGTTGCAGCCCACTTTATTAGATCAAACAATTGGGCTTCATAGTTTCTATTACAAAACCAATTATCTTAGTGCTTTATATTAAAACCTGTATCCCCATAATTAGAATAAAATATTCTAACAGGTTTCTCCAACTAGACTTGTAGTTTTGGGAGTATGGGTTTCGATTTGGTCTATTGAAAGTGTTTATGGAACTAACTTGGTCATGAAGACATTCTTGCAGGGCTGGCAAGGTTGGGCAAACTTGTGTGACATGTTCATTTGAATTACAAATTTGACATGTGACTTCTTGAACTGACTTGACATGATCACTCTTCCTCATTTCTAATGCCTCAACTTTTTTAGCTGGAGATGCATACTTAGCAGAAAGGTCATGGTCTTTCCTAAGGTTAAACATACCTCTACTAGATGACTGTAGTTTTACAGACGAATCATAAGTGCCAACTATGCCCCATTATTGTGCATTCTCTGCTATGTGTTATAAGTAATCTAGTGCATCTTTGGAATTTTTATCCCTAAATTCATCATTACACATCATTTATACTACTTGTCTACATTTGGATGTTAAACCCTCGTAGAAGTAGACAATCGGCCTCCATGTTTCAAAATCGTGATGTGGAAAAACATTCAACATCTCTTTAAATCTCTCCTAACATTGGTAAAGTATTTTCCCGACTCTTGTGTGAAAGTTTTGATTCTCCTCTTAAATGAGTTTGTCCTGTGAGGGGGGAAAACGTTTTTAGAAACTGTTCTTGCAAATCATCTCATGTTCTGATGGATCCTGACCTAAGATTCTGCATCCAAATTTTAGCTTTATCCTTTAAAGAAAAAGGAAAAAACTTTAATTAAATTATATTCATGCTGTAATTTTGGTATGTGCATGTGTTACATACCTCTTCAAATTCCCTTAAGTGGTGATAATGATATCATGTCCTAGTGGGATTCATGAATTGTCTGAGTGTCATAGGATGATTAAGATCGTCATGCTGAGACTCGTTTTCTTCCTGAAATACTGGATTTTCAACTCGGGCGGGCGGATTTTCATTTTGATTTTCGGCCATTTTGACAGACGATGAAGGTGATGAAGACTCTCTATTTAATCTACTGTTAGATGATCGAGACTAGTATTTAATGCAACCTAAACGCAAACTATATGCTAAAAATGTCTATACTTACACAAAATAATAATAACAACAATGATGATGGTGATGGTGATGGTGATGACGACGACGACGATGATGATGACAACAACAACAATAAGTGGGACAAAAAATAAAAATAAAAATAAAATGACAAAAGAAAAGAAAAACAAAGAAAGAAAATACAAATATAGTGATTAGATCTAATGAGATACAGAAAATACAAACAAAAGAAATACAAAAGAAAAGAAAAAAAAGAAAGAAAGAGAAATGGATATATATATATATATATATATATATATATATATATATATTATATATATATATATATATATATATATAAGGATGTTAAATTATTATTCTATCCTATTAAATTATATTTCCCGGCAACGGCGCCAAAAACTTGACACGCTCAAAAGTGGTTTTTTACTCCCAAATATAAGAGTGTCGAAGCAATAAAATAACCCGGTAAGTTCGGGGTCGATTCACATGGAATAAATTTAATAAGATAAAATAATAATTCGAGTGAAAAATAAAAATGTTTTAGAACGCCCTTTCAAGTTTTTGGTCTCCAGAACTCAAATATCATGTCTATTTTTTTAGTTATGCATCCAAAGTATTATTTCACCTACATTAGAAATAAAAATTACAATAAAAATATATAAAACATAAATTTAATTATTATTTTACAAATATACTAAATTAATGAGATTAGTGAAACTACAAATGTAAAATGATTGATTTTTTTTTTTAATAAATGCACACATTTTAGTATTCATCGGTGTTCATGATTACTAATAATGAGATTTTAAACTAAGTACTAAACATTCCAACAGCTAATTAAGAACTTCCAATATGTTTGAAAGCAATTGATACCAGTTGCAAAGTGATTAAATTTTCGCAAGTTGTTTAACTATTAACTTCAACAAGATCATTACTAATATCATTGAGAAGCAATAAATAGATAATAATGTAATAGTAAAGAAAAAGAACCAAAATTGATACATTTGTGTTTAAAATTACTCTCTCATAATAAAATTAAAATGATAGCAAAATAATAAAGTTATAAATATTTTATTAACGATTTAATATTATATTTTATTATTTATTTCAATAGAAAGAGACACTAATAAAATCGAAATTTGAATGTACATTTACTACTAAGCTACATAGAATTTTTGTTTATAAAATTTATAGTTAAATTTAAATAGCTTATTGAAACTAAAACAAAATATCCAAATATATTGACATATAAATTATATTAAAATAAAATAGACAAATCACAATATTTCCATTAATTCATGAATTATTTTTAGAAGAACATTAATTGATTAAATTGAAGTATATTAAAAAAAATTATGATATAATTTAAAGTTGAAAGTATAACATAACACTATAATAAAAAATAAAACAAACAATATATTATGAAAATAATAATACAATTTAATTATACCAATTTAAAATTTATAAGACATTAGTTAATGATAAAATTTCAATTCAATTGAGATGAAACAAAACGTTCAATCTAATGTTATTAATTCAATTTAATTTATCTAAATAATATGTAAATGTAATAATTCAATTCAATTAAAATTAAACGATAAATTTTGAATAGTTCTTTTGGCATGTTTTTTCTCGTGCCATGCTTTTTAAGACCCATGTGCCTAAAATCTAAGCATGACCGGCCAATATAGGTGTCGTGCCATGTTCGCGTGCCCTAACAAAGCCATTTGTACTTGTCAAATAGGCCGCCCTATTCAGTGGCCACCTCTACCTATGGGTGGCGTAGAGGTGAAATGTAATTATTTACACACACGCACACACATCCCATGGTTTTTAAAACCAAATTGGACCGGCCGATTGAACCGGTCATAAAGGGAACCAACCGTAGGTTTGTTCTGATTAAATCATCAAAATCGAGGTGTTAAAAACAAATAAAATCGGTGAACTAGGGCGACTGGTTCGTAATCAAAAAGAAAATTTTTAACAAAATTAAAATTAAATTTTAAATTTTTTTAATTAATTAAAATTATTTATGACATCAACCAATTTTACTAGATCAATAATCAAAGCAATGATCCATTGAACTTTTTATATTACCGATTCAATTACTTTTTAAAACGCTGACATACATTTATATACACATACTACACCAAACACAATACAGGGCAACACTAATAAAATCCAATCTAAAGCAAATAAATTCTACTCTATCTTGTTCAATTCAATTTAGTCTATAATTCAGAGAGGCAAACGCGTCCCAAGTGTATGTATCTAGACTCTTAATAAATTTAATATTTTGAGGCTATTTTAACATATTATTATTATTAATATATATATTAATAATAAAACATTATCCATGGAAATTATTTTCCAGAAAGGAAAATATTTTCATTTGTTTGACTATTGTATGAAAATATTTTTTTGGGAAGCGTTTTTAGATATTTAGCATATCCAATATTTTTTCGGAAAATATTTTCGGGTGGTTAGAAGTAGAGCTGTAAATGAACCGAGATGTTCATGAATAGTTCGAGCTCGACTCGTATTTGGCTTGATTCGAGATATATTCATTTAATAAATGAACAACTCGAATTCAAAAATAATAGCTCGATTATTAAATGAGACTAACCGTAAAAACTTATCTCATTTTTAACTCGTGAATAATATTCGAAATAGACTCGACTTATATCACATAGATATAATTCGACTTGATATCATATATATATATAGTTCACTAACATTCAAATTTTGTAGGAAAATTTTAAAATTTGATGAAGTAAATAAAAAAATAAAAATTAATTTTATTTAAGTCGAGCTGAATCGTTTAGTAATCGAATTTGAGTTGAGCTCGATCTCAATATTTTCTTAATGATTCGAGTTCGAACTATACATGTAAAGCTTGATTCAAGCTCGATATCATATAAATGCTTATCGATCAGAGTCGTATCAGACACTACTCGATTCGATTCAGCTTGATTACACCCTTAGTTAGAAGGGCGTTATGGAAGTTTTGGAGAACATAGAAAATTTATTTTCCGTAAAATGACTTGCGAATTTATATTTTATAAGTCATTTTTAAAAAAATAAGGACTAATTTTTTCTATAGATCGGAAAAAAGTTTAATTTGACTAGATTTTCATTAAGTGTTTCAAATATTGTAAAACGAGGAAAATATTTCTTGAAAATGGTTTTAGGGAGAAACACTGAAATAACTTTTATAGTATGTTTACTTGAGGGTAATGAAAATGTAAGAATTGGAATCATTACCAATAATGTTGATTACTTTCTAAAATTGAATAAAAATAGGAATGAGAGTGTGAGTGAGACCCACGTACTTGGGAATGGTGGGAATGCAAATCTCATTCTCATTCCATTATTGATGAGAAATTACAATATTATCATAAGATAATTAATAAATATTAATTTATAAATAATAAATAAAATGTATTAATAATTAATCAATAATTAATAATAAAATAATATTTACTATTTTGATAAAATAATAATTTAATAAAAGAATAAACTAATATTAAATAATTTAATACATTAATAATTAATTAATAAAGTAATTCTTAATTAATAAATAATAAATAATAATAAATAATAATAAAATAATATTTAACATTTTAATAAAATAATAATTTAATATGTAGTAACTTAATACATTAATAATTAATTAATAAAGTAATAATTAATTAATACTTAAATAATAAATAATAAATAAAATTGAACAATAATTAATAATAAAATGATATTTAATATTTTAATAAAAGAATAATTTAATATTTAGTAATTTAATGCATTAAAAATTAATAAATAATAAATTAATATATAATTATAACTAAGGGTATTTTATAACTTTTTAATAATTATTTTTGATTACTAGATAAAGTAAACACATTGTTGACAGTGGATTTTGGTCTCAGGGCAATATGGGAATATCACTCCCGAGGTAATCCTCATTCAATAGTGAATTTGTTTGGTTATGGGGGAAACCAAAAGCAAATTTAGCAAAAGACAGATAAATACACCAATCAACAAGGAGATCTAACGTGGTTCGACGGATGTTTGTCCGACCTACGTCCACGGGCACAAACAGGACTATATTTTTATTGCTGAAAACTCGTAATTCTTCTCTCTTCTTTACAAGTTTTGATTCTGATGATCCTTTACACATACTCTACCCTTCTATTTATAATAGTGAAGGAATCAGATTCCACTTAGTATGAGGTTTCCTAGTTGAAACAATCTCATGCTCCCTCAAGGAAACCTTTATCAAATCTATCTTTTATTTCCTTTATCCTACCAGGACTCTGACTTCTCATTTTTCCCATGAAAGTAGGGTAACTTATCTTCTGGAGCATATACTGCCATGCTCCCGGTCTTCATGTGGTCGGTCATGATAGTCTTTTTTACCGGGAGTGCTTTTGTCGACCTGATAAGTGCCCGGTCATTTTGGATCGTGTGCTCGGTTGCCGATCATCAAGTGCTCGGTATCTTCATGTTGTGGTAGGTCTTTTATTGTAAAACGCTTGGGCCCTTACTGCTGGCTTTTTATGGGTCGGGTCGGTGTTAGTGATCTCACCCAAGAAGGGAATTACTCTTCTACCCTTGTCATGCTGTTTTAAATATCATAGTGCCTGAAAACACCATCAACACACTTTGTAAGATCTGTCGTAAGGGGTGGTCGGTGTAAACTTTGATAGGGTGGGCTTGGAAGTAAGGTCGCAATTTTCGAGCTGCGGTGATCAAAGATAGGGCGACTAGTTCATGTACGGGATACCGGGTTTCTGTGTCTAACAGGGCTTTGCTGACATAGTATACTGGTCTTTGGATTCGGTCGGCCTCTTGCACCAGCACCAAACTTACTTCGTGTTTTGAAACAGCCAAGTACAAGTATAATGTCTCTCATGGGAGAGGTTTTGCTAGGAGCGGGGGCTGTGCTAGATATTGTTTCAGTTGTTGGAAGGCCTCTTCGCACTCCGGAGTCCAGTCGATCCCCTTTTGGGCTTTCTTGATGGCTTTGAAGAACGGGTGGCACTTGTCGGTTGCTCGGGAGATGAATCGGTTAAGTGCGGCTAGCCTGCCGGTTAGACTTTGAACTTCTTTAACTGTCCTGGGCGATTTCAAGTCTAGCACGTCTTGTATCTTTTGCGGATTTGCTTCTATGCCCCTGGAGCTCACCATGTATCCTAAGAACTTCCCGGAGGCCACCCCGAAGGCGCACTTTTCTGGGTTGAGTTTTAAATGGTATTTCCTCAATAACTCAAAGGTTTTCTTCAGGTCGGCCACGTGGCACCCTGGCGCTTCAGACATTGTTATCATGTCGTCAACATACACCAGCATTGTTGTGCCGATGAGTGGTTTGAAAATCTTGTTGACCAGTCTCTGAAAGGTGGCTCCTGTGTTTTTTAATCCGAAGGGCATTACTTTATAACAGTAAAGCCCCTGATCGGTGACAAAAGTTGTTTTCTCCTCGTCAGCAGGGTGCATCTTGACCTGGTTGTATCCTGAGAAGGCGTCCATAAAGCTCAGCAGTCCCTTGCAGGCTGTTGTATCTACCAGCTGATCTACGTTTGGCAGTGGGAAGCTGTCCTTCGGGCATGCCTTGTTGAGGTCGGTGAAGTCCACACACATCCTCCACTTCCCGTTTGCTTTTTTTACCAATACCACGTTCGAAACCCATTCTGGGTACTTGACTTCTCTGATGAAGCCTGCTTTTAACAGTTTTTCCACTTTGGACGCCACTGCTCTGCATCGTTCTTGGTTAAAGATTCTTCTTTTTTGTTTAACCGGTTTGTGTGCCGGGTTTACTGCCAAGCGGTGACTGATAAATTTTGGATCAATCCCGGGCATGTCATTGTGTCCCCATGCGAAGATGTCGGGGTACTCCCGTAGGCATTCCAGCAGGTCCTTTTTTAGGATTTCTTCCAAGTTCCCCCATATCTTTATGCTTTTATTCGGTCCGAACAGGTTGACTTCTTCTAATTCTTCAGCTGCTTCTAGCCGGGCAACTTTATCCGGGCGAGGACCTGGGTCCTTCCTTGGATTTTCCTCGTCTTCCTCTCTTTGCCTCTTCCTGGTGCTTCCTTCGATGTAGAGGGTTTCTCGTGAGAGAGTGGTGAAACAACTACGGGCTATTTTCTGACTTCCGCATATGATTCCGATCCCTTCTCGGGTAGGAAATTTCAGTTTTAAGTAGTAACAGGACATCGCCGCCTTTGTTTTCATCATAAAAGGCCGGCCGAAAATGACTTGGTAACTGCTCAGGCAGTCCACCACGGTGAAGTTTACCATGACTGTCCGGGTTCTGGGGTGAGTTCCGATGGTTGTTGCCAGTTGTATTCTTCCCAGCGGGATGACCGTTGAGCCTCCAAAACCGTATATGGGGGTGCCGTCATTAGTTAGGGTTACGTATTCTACTCCCAGGCTTTCTAAGGCTTCTTTGGATATTATGTCTACCGCGCTTCCGGGGTCTACCAGGATTTTATCTACCTTAGTGCCGCCGATTGTAGCTTTGATTATCAGCGCATCATCATGGGGAAAACTCACCCCTCGTGCATCCTGTCGGTGAACATTATGGGCACCGACCGACCCCCTTGTAGTGTCGGGGGTCTTTCTGTTCCTAGCACCTCTGCCCCTTGAGCTCGGCTATAGTTTTTTCTTGACCGGTTAGAGTCCCCGGCCAGTGTACTTCCCCCAGCGATGATGTTCACCTGTCAGTTTCGTGACCTATGTCTGGCCGCCATGGTTTCATGGTCGATATAACTATTTAGATATCCATTTCGGGCTAGGTCCTCCATCTGTTCCCGCAGATCTTTGCATTCGTCCGTTGTGTGCCCCCTCAGGTTATGATGTATGCAGTAAGACTTCTGGTTCCTTTTATCTGGGGGGAACCTCCTGAGGTCGGGTTCTATCAAGAGGCATTTTTCCTGTATCTCCATGATGATTTGCCCTGGTGGCTTTCTCAGGGGAACATATGTTTCTTCTCGGACTACATGATTCACCTGGGTCGCGACCCCTCTTTCCAGATCTCTTCGAGGTATCGGTTTGAATTCTTTGGGTTTCAGATTGAATCTTTTGAATTCCCTGTCCGGTCATCGAGGGGCCTCTGTTCTTGCTGTTCTTTCCCGAATGGCCGTCCCCCTTCGGGAGATTTTTTCTTCGCTTTCTACCAAGACGAACTTCCGGGCTACCTCTAGGGGGGTGGCATAATCCGGCGTGTCCTGGATTCTCAGATGAGTCCATAGCCTCCCGACCTTTAGGGCTCCCTTTAGGCTTTCTAGGGCTTCTAGGGACTCATATCCTCCGACTTCCAGTACCATATTGTGGTATCTTTCAATAAAATTTTTCAGGGGCTCGTCATCTCCTTGCTTCATAAGTCTTAATTCTCCAATCGTCTTTTTGGGAACGCATGCCCCTTTAAAGTGTCGAATGAACGACTTCTTAAGTTGTGTGAAGCCTCTGATGCTCCCCGGAGCCAGACTTCTGTACCATAGTATAGCGGGTCCACCTAAAGTTAGGGGGAACACTTTGCAGATGGCATCTCCTACTACTCCCTGGATTTCCATCAACAAGACAAAGCTTTCGATGTGCGATTTCGGGTCAGAGTGGCCTTTGTAGGGTGCCATGGTCGGCATGTTGAATCGTTTTGGGAATTTCGCCGACCTTATTTTTTCCGCGAGGGGAGATTCCTCCTCACCGTCCCGGGTATCAATTGCGTCCGCCTTGAGGCCTACCTCTCACTTGGTCATCTCATTTTTTAACCAAGACTTTATCTCACTGGTCGTACCGCTATGTCGTCTTCTGTGCCTCTATGTGCGTCCTATGCCCCGGGTGCGGCGTTCCTCATGGTTTGAAATTTCTCGCACATCCTCGCTATATTCCCTACCTTCTCTTCGGGAGTCGTGGAGGCTATCATAGGAGGGATCATGTGATTGTCCTCTTCGTCCTCTTTCCTCTTCTTCCCATGTGTCCTCTATTTGTGAATCTTTTTCTACAAGCACAGATTTTATCCCGTAGGGGCCCCTCCTCCTGGGCCCATCATCCTCGCTGGTATCTACCACCGTTTTCCCTTCTGCTTTCTCACCTCTTTTTCGACTGGTTCCGCCTTCGAGTTTCTCGTTGTTCGTTCCTTCCATCCTCTCCAGCCGATCTATCATGGATTTCATGCTTTCTTCCATCTTTTTCATCCAGTCTACTGCCGGACTCTCTGAAGATTGATGATTTCCACCCTCTACCATTATCTTACTACGCGAGTTACTTTTTGAAAGTTCCTCACAGACGGCGCCAACTGTTGACAGTGGATTTTGGTCTCATGGCAATATGGGAATATCACTCCAGAGGTAATCCTCTTTCAATAGTGAATTTGTTTGGTTATGGGGGAAACCAAAAGCAAATTTAGTAAAAGACAGATAAATACACCAATCAACAAGGAGATCTAACGTGGTTCGGCGGATGTTTGTCCGACCTACGTCCACGGGCACAAACATGACTATATTTTTATTGCTGAAAACTCGTAATTCTTCTATCTTCTTTACAACATTTGATTCTGATGATCTTTTACACATACTCTACCCTTCTATTTATAATAGTGAAGGAATCAGATTCCACTTAGTATGAGGTTTCCTAGTTGAAACAATCTCATGCTCCCTCAAGGAAACCTTTATCAAATCTATCTTTTATTTCCTTTATCCTACTAGGACTCTGACTTCTCAGTTTTCCCATGAAAGTAGGGTAACTTATCTTCTGGAGCATATCCTGCCATGCTCCCAGTCTTCATGTGGTCGGTCATGATAGTCTTTTGTACCGGGAGTGCTTCTGTCGACCTGATAAGTGCCCGGTCATTTTGGATCGTGTGCTCGGTTGCCGATCATCAAGTGCTCGGTATCTTCATGTTGTGGTCGGTCTTTTATTGTAAAACGCTTGGGCCCTTACTGCTGGCTTTTTATGGGTCGGGTCGGTGTTAGTGATCTCACCCAAGAAGGGAATTACTCTTCTACCATTGTCATGCTGTTTTAAATATCATAGTGCCTGAAAATACCATCAACACACATTAATGGTAATACCGTAATACTACTCAATTCTGATTCTGAATCCTACAGTTAAGTAAACAACTTGTTCTGATTATGATTTACTATTATCATTCCAGCCCATTCCGGTTGCATTTCATTCTGATTCCATCACATTCTTATTATGAGTACGTAAACGTACCATTAGTGATAAATAAGCTAACCAGATTGAAATCATAAATTTAAGTTGAAATCTCTCCCCATTTGCTTTTGATTAAGGGTGGGAGTTTAGCCCGCGGCCCGGAGTGGAAAAAGCCCGGGCCGGGCCTTAAAATGAAAGCCCGGCTCGGACCCGCGCCCGGGCTTTCCTATTTTGGCCCGGGCCAAAATTTTTAAAATATATATATATATTTAATATGTTTGTATCATTTTTATTTATTTTTAACATTTAAATTGTTAATTTATCAATGAAACTTGTGATTTATTAATAAATTATTTTTGTATATAGTGTAACTATATTTTATATTTTTATATTTTAAATTTTAGTTTTTTTTTTAAAATTCGGGCCCAAATAAAAGCCGGGCCCAAGCCCGACCCGAGTCGGGCCGGCCCGGAAGACACCCGGGCCGGGCTCGGGCCGGGCTTGCAAAAGCCCTGCCCAGCCCGACCCATTGACACCCTTACTTTTGATGTCCATGAAGAAACGGTGTCGTTTAAATATGTGTAAAGTTGTTTTATTAAGTTATCTTTGGGAAAAGATATACGGAGACTCTGATGGAAAATATATGCAGAGTCGTATCACACACTATTCTTCGATTGGTTTGATCATATCGAGTTATGGAAGCTTTGAAAAAGAGGGAGAATTTTGTTTTCCATAAAATGATTTGCGAATTTATACTTTGTAAGTCATTTCTTCAAAAAAAAAGGACTAAATTCTTCAATTAATTTGACCAAATTTTTTTTAAATATTATAAAATGAGGAAAATATTTTTAAGAAAAGAATTTTAGGGTGAAACACTGAAATAACTTTTGGTGAGAAATAAACTAACCAGATTGAAATCATAAATTTAAGTTGAAATCTCTCCCCACTAGCTTTTGATGTCCATGAAAAAAAACGGCGTCGTTTAAACATGTATGTATAAAGTTGTTTTATTAACTTGTCTTTGGGAAAAAGATATGTGGAGACTGATGGGAAAATCTAAAACTGAATGGAGAAGATAAAGAGAACGTGGCAAATGGAGCACAGAAAGTAATGGAGAATGGTCTTCTCCTCAATTTCCCACAATCACAAACACCCTCCATTTTCGTTCCTCATCTTCAATTTTTACAACTCAAAGCCATCTCTAAATCTCATTTTCACTTCTTCACTTCTCATCACAATCAACATCTAAGTTTAAAATTCACTCTCACCCCTAAGTTCAGCAAGTGGGATTCTAATGCTAACCGTAACTTCAACGAAGACAACGAAGAAGAAGAAGAAGAAGAAAACGAGGAAATATTTTATGGGAATCTGAAGAAGATGAAGAAGAAAAGAAAGTGGTGGTCTAATATGAACCCTCCAAAGGGGAACAAGAAAAGGCCTGCGATTGTTTTCGATCAAGCACTAGAAAGTATCTTCATTTTTAAGGTAATTTTATGTTACTTGAATTTATAAAGCACTAATCGGAACAAGTTAAGTGAAGTATGCAACTTGAATTTATGACTGCTGGTGAATAATTTTGTTATTATTAGGCAAGAACAATTTAGAATTATTTATTTATTTATTTAAATTTACATTACAATAAACGGACATTTGCAATAAAAATACTCATACCTTCTCAATTATGTGACGGCGTACGGGTGTCGCGGCAGTAGCAATTAATAAATATAATTATTATTTAGTAGTTTTTTAATTATAAGATATTATTTGATTATTGTATGAGTGAGATGGAAATCTTTCCCTCTTGTTCTGTTGTGAATTCCCATTAAAAAAAAAGGGTTGTTGTAATTGTGATTTTGCTCGGCACATGTTTCTTTTTTACATCAAAAGGTCATGATTAGGATTGAAGGGGCTTGTTCTACTAAGCGATAAATGCACCATTGTAGGTGAAGGTGTATTTCTGCGACCCCATCTCTACGAGTAACCTGTATGACCCTGCACGGCTTTGTTTCTATAGGAGCCTACCCATAGGATTGTGGTTGTTGACCAACATTATTTGAAGAAATAATGTGGTTAGAGTGACTCAAACCTATGTGCTAAAGCATATAGCGATTCTAAGTGCACGAGTAGTACCATCAGTAGGGCATTGTGTGCGCTCGTGCTATCACTTCGTTTTTCCCTCTTCCTCACTCTTTGACTTTATGCTACATGCCTGAGTGAAAATTTCTTCAATTGATTATAATGATTCGTGATATATGTTATACTCTTGCTTTTTGAATATTTTCTTCCTATGAGTAACTTATTAAGACAATGCAGCGTGAATCTTGAGACGTTGAATGTTTTCAGTTATATAATGTCTGTTACTCGGATTTGTCCGCTGTAATATGAGAATTTAGAGAGGTCACACAGAAATCATATTGGCTGTTCATTGTAGGTTTGACATTCTTGTGGGTTTGTTTCAGGTATTCAAGTCATATGGTTGGTTCCTTCCAGTCATCATCATCTCATTTCTGCTATCTACTGGCCTTAGAGCTTTCCTTGTGACATTAGCATTATACCTTGCGCTGTCAGTACTGTTTTTAGCATTTCAGAAATTGTGGGTAATGATGCAACTGAAGCCGATACGCAAGGCCAGAATGAGGAGGAAAGCATCTTCCATGAAAGCAAGTAGTCTTCAAATGGAGGACAAAGAAGGAGAAGAAATCCAGGATACCAGAAAGACAAAGATGGATAAACCATCCTGGGTGGGTAGTGATAATGGTCCAGTAAATAAGGGAACCCAAGATGTGGCTGGATTTGGTGGATGGGATTTTCTGGATGAAGCAAGACCCATGCAAGGGACATCTCGAGTGACAAGTGAAGCACAAAGGACCAAGGAAGAAAATTTAAGTGGGAATGGGAGAAGAGTGGTGGCAAGTAAATCACAAAGTGTCAAATATGAAAAGTTAAGTGGGAATGGGAGAAGTAGTGACATACCCTTGCTGGTAAGATTGCTGATTGCTGTTTTCCCATTTATAGGTTTCTGGGCTAAGATGTTTTGGTGAATTGCCCTGAGCAAGCTTGAAGTTGGACCATCATTTTGCTTGGTTTTGCTTCAAAATGCAAAGATTGAGTTGCCAAATTTGAAGGGGTTGTTTGTTTATGTTCTTTCTTCACCATTTTCTACACCCAGTTGAAAATGTGAAACCATGGTCAGAATGTTCTTCCATCAAGGCCCTTTTGCTCATAAAGCATCCTAATCATGGTTCATATTATATATATTTGAACCAGATTCTTTTACCTCTCCTGAGGTTAGTGGAGCTACTTTGAAGGTTTTTATATTTTCTTTTCAGAATTCCTTTCATCGATGCAATTTGGTCCCAACCGTGGTAAGAGATTTAGATTCATCTATACTTGTAAAAATATATTGTTTGATCAGGTAAAAAAAATGGAGAATCTTTTATTTTGATTTGAGGGTCTTTCTAAATGTCCACTACATTCTCAGATAATCAATTTGGTTCATCCAACATGAATAGTTTTATTTCAGTACGTAATGACAATTGAGTGCAGAAACTTCCACCACGTTGTGTTCTTCACTCCATAAGTATCTTCAATAACTAATGCATGCTAGCATTACCATTTGTTTGCGTAATTTTTATGCGTGAAGAAAGAAGAGCGTGTAAGGTCCAAACCTCATGAGATAAAGTCCCAGCAAGGGGTGTTTGATTGAGTGAATAAGCCTCCAAGGGGCGCAAGCACACAAGTTACAGTCCTAAGGTTACAATCTAAGAAATGAAAAATAAAAATATGCTCATTTGAGTCTTCATTTGATCGGGGCTTTTTCTCTTGGTGTAGATAGGCTTTTATAGTGGCGATTGTCAACCGTTTTAGGCGGTTCCAGTATCTTCATGCAGTTGCAGGATCGTGCCTGTAACCGCTGAGCTGCGTGTCTCAACTGCTTGGTTGTGGAGGGAAAACCGTTCAACTGCTACGATCGTGGAAGTAACCGCATTATAGGTTTTCGTCCTAACCGCTGGTCCGGTCGCCCTAAGCTCTTCGTCGCTCTTCGGTCCATCGGCCTTCTTTCCTTCGTTCTTTCTTTCGTCCCAGGGTGATTTCGTCCTATGGTGGAGATTTTCGTCTGTCAACAATTGTCCCCCAAATTCACCTTAATTGAACTGGAAGTGAAGATCGATGTGAATTTTTTCAGTCTTCCATCCTGGTTCGTTCTTTCCTCGTTTCAAAGAAGACCACTACGCCAATCGAGGGTTGGTCTGGCGGACATTCCCTTTCGCCCTCAGCTAGCCCGTTTTGATCGAAGAAGACAAAAGGGCGTATACTTTGGAATGAGAGAAACTTGTATGATCATCCCTTTCCGCCCTCGACCGGCCCATCATTCGGCTAATCCTTCAATCTATGGAATCTCCCCCAGTCGATAGAATCTGAGGAGCGAATTTTCGGTCGGAGAAGACGAAATAGCGTATGTATTGGAGTGATAGAAACTTGTATGAGCACCCGTTTCCGCCTTCGACCGGCACATCATTCGGCCAATCCCCAGTCTATAGAATCTGAGGTCCCAGATAAGCAGCATGCTCTGCGTAGAGAAGCTTAGGCCAGCTGTTGTTAACGAGCGTAACCCATTCGCAACTCGGGAGGTGCAGTACCTTCCCCACAGAGGACCCCAGACAATTTGTCGCTAACGGACGCAGCCCATCCACAACCTTACATTTCATTTCACACCTTACGCCGTGTGGATGACCTTTAGCGAGTCTTCTTACATTCCATTTCACTCATTACTAAAGAGAAGCTTCCACCTCTGGTGGCCTATGTTTCATGCAGAGCTTTTCCTTTTTCCAACTCTGCTCTGCCTCTTCCGATCTTTTCCTTCTCATTTTCGGGACTCTGTTTGACTATGTAGAGTCTGGTTAGTAAGGTTGGCCTTTAAATAGGTGGTTATGAGACCTTGCAAAATTGCCTTTTCCTTTTCCCCCTTTTATATACTCCCAAGCCATGGTACTGTTGTTATGTGAAGGTTTTTTCCACGTGCTTTATGATCGATTGGATTTCCCCATTTTATATACTCCCAAGCCATGGTACTGTTGTCACGTGAATGGTTTTTCCACGTGCTGTCTGATCGATTGGAGGGGCTCCCTGCCCAAAGTCTTGTCCTCTGCCAAAATAAGCCTGTGGCCTGATGGTCTTGTCATATCAGTCTTCACTACTTGTGTGAATAATGGAGAAAGCTTGGGCGACGCCTCTGGAAAGTGTAGTGTTGACACGTGTTCTTGGCTGATTCTGAAGACCGATGCTAAGATTTTGAGGCTCGGCCGATCTGCTGGAGGCCGAAGTAGCGAGGTCGAGCGAAGTAAATTCGGGGTTAGACTCTTCGCCCTGTAGTTTGTCGGGCCGTCCTTTAGAGTTCTACGCGAACCCATCATATCTGCAATAAATGTGCGGCCCTTTCCTATACGTTTCATCATGAGGCCCATTTAAGAGCCGTTTTTTACGTTGCTTCCGTGTTTCCTTCCGTCGCACGTCACTTGTGCAGCGAGTTGCATTCGAACACCTGTCTAGGGCAACTTTCTATCCTTTTCCGTTTTCCCGCCGCTTTCACTCCTCGACAATTCATGTTGCGACACATGTCACAGGTTAAACCCTTCGTCTGTTCATAAGGCTTCATCCCCCTCTGTTTCTCGCTCTACCCTCAACTCTTTCTGCAAACTCGCTTTTACTGCTTTCTTGATCTTTTGTCATCAATGGCTTCTTCTTCCTCTTTTCCCAAAACTAGCGACTCAACTTTTGCTGATTATAAGTTGGCGTTGGAAGATTCTTCTGTGGGAAAAAAGAAGCCTTCACACTCTCAATGAGGATTTCGGCCAATGCGCTCTTGGCCCCATCTTCATTGATGATAACGCTATCGCAACGGCCCCGTTGGCTCAGTAATTTCCCTCTTCTTCTAGCCTCCCGTTTTCTGAACCACTCAACATTTCCGTCCTTGCTCAGTCCAGTCCGATTCGCACCTGGCCCAAGCCCGATACAACCTTCGAAGCCTGGTATCAACGTATGCTGTTACATGCGGATACCCGTACCTTTTTAGACAAACACCATCTTCTTCCTCTCATTGAGCTTTCCTTGTCCCTGCCGGCTTTTGATCGCAACTTGTTTCCCATTTCCTTACTCTTTTGGTCTTCCGAGTACAATGTATTCATTTTTCCGGTCGGGCCCTTTACTATCACCCTTCGTGATGTTAGTGCTCTTACTGGTCTGACCCCTATTGGAGCGACCATTTCGGCCTCCACAAACTTTCGTTTTCCCCCTCCTTCAATGGGCCTTTCCTCCTTTTCGTCATACTCTTCTCTTCTTCGCACATATTCGAAAACGGCTGGTACGGTTTCAATGCTAGAGCGTACAACCTTCCTTCATTACTGGCTGTGCAAATATATCATTTGTACACCAGCCAAAAACCTGTGGCGGGCTACCTCCCCATTTCTTCTGATCTCGCCCATGGCCGTCATTTAGACTTGGTCTCTTTTCTTCTTGCCGCCACGTATCAGGGGCTGGCCGTCCTCCAAAAGCAACTTTGGTCGGGGTCATCACCCATTGCTTCTGGTCCCTTGTGGGTCGTCCAACTTTGGTTGAGAGCTTACTTTCCTATTTTTGGTACAATTGATTCGACTCACCCTTACTCTTGTGCCGGCCTTCTCTTTGCTCAGCTTAGGCCGTCTTCTTTCCTTCCTCGTGCCACCTTTGATTATTTTTATACTCTTCCTCGGGTTCCCTCTTTTTTCCCTTTTACTGTGTCGAACAGTCCGTCTTTCGTCCATGACCTTCCTCTTTCGGAAGAGGACGAATCAGGTCTTCGCATATGGCGCAAGTTTTTATGCAGCCGCGACCTGGTTAATGACATCTTGACTGGGGCCAATGGTAAGGCTGGAGTGGAGGTGTACTCGCCCAACTTCGTCGCCCGTCAATTTGGCCTCATCCAAGGGTGTCCCCTTGCTTTCTTTCATTCGTATTTTGCGTCGCTAGACCGTTTTAAGGTTTTTTCGGTCTCTGAAGTTGAGGATTCTGTGGCAGAAACACGATCTTTGATTTCTTCTTTTGTAATTGCTTCCTTTGCTCATTGTACGTCCGTTCATCCCTCTTTTGATCGTTTTTGGCCATCCATCCGCGAACGAATTTTTTCTCTACCTTCTGCGAGAGTTGTTTCTTCTATTCCTTTGTCCCTCAAGTCTTCTGAGCCGTCGGGGTCGACGAAGGCAGCTGAGGCGTCTAAGCCCAAGAGAATGAAGCTTGCTAAAAGGAAGCAGCCTTCTCCCAGCCGAAGCTCTGATTCGGACGTTCCGCTCGTCCGTCGCTCTAAGGTATGAGTTTAAGACCTGCTTTCTTTTGCATTCATACAGGTTTGAGGTCACAACTGTGTATTTTTGGTGCAGGCTCTTAAGATTGATCCGTCCTCCGCAGTTCCTGAAACGGAGCGAATTCCGGAGGCCGAAGCTTCTGTGGCCGGAGGCGAGGGAGCAGGACCTGCAGGGATGCCGGTTGTTCAATTTCCCTCTGACGAGGACGACGCGGTCGAAGGTCACGTCATGGATCAATTTCCAGGAGAGGAAGGTGCAATTGGAGCCGACCCCCAAGGTACGGAGCCATCTGTTGAATCTGTCCGTTCGCGTCCAAGAGTTGAGGAAATTCCTGGTGATCATCCTTTATTTGAGCGCTTCTCTTCGGATGGTTCTGTACCAATCGTGCAGGATCCGGATGATGAGGCTGAAGTGCCAGAGCCTATTTGGTCGACTGGGGCTCTGTGGCATTACCTTAAGCAGCTCTTCCCTTTAGTACGCAGGATGTCTGCCTCAGGACTTAGAGGGAGTTATAGGGACGTGGACGACCTTTATAGTTTGACCGAATTGGAGTCATTAGAGGAGGCTCGGTCTATGTATAAAGACGACGTACTTCGTCGCATTTACGAAGAAGATGAAATCATTTATATTTCTGATTCATCCGACTCCGATTCTCTTGCAGATGTTCGGCCGACTACTGCGCCACAACCTTCAACGCCAGAAGCGGTGTCCCCCAGCACTTCTGCGCGTCCGGCTTCGGCCTTAGCACAACCATCGTCTTCGGCTCCTCTGCCTTCTTCTTCTCAAGTGGAGTTTCTTGAGCCTGAGCAGCCGTCATCTTCGGCTCTCATGATTGCTTCTTCCGCAGCTCCTGCTCAAACAGTCCAAGTGCCGACCGCTCCTGAGCAACCGTTGCCCCCTCGGGCTGAGTCTCCCATTTTGCCAGCGAGTTCTCCAGCTCGGCCGTCTTCTTCTCAGGCCGCACCGCCGTCGACTCTTGTCCCCCAGCATCCATCGTCCCTAGGGCCTTCATCTCATCAAGAGCTAACGCAGCCCGCAGCTGAAGCATTCGAGGCACTGGTGAACCAGCCTTCTAGTTCTGGCTCTGGGATGGTAAGTCTTTTTTTTTAGTTCGTCCTGACCCTGGCTTATATTCGCTAATTTCTTCTTTGTGTACAGGCATCCGACCCATTGTTGCAAACAGTCCAGGACATTTTGGATCGTTTTGGACGACTTTCCTCTGATTCTTTTCGGCCTCCTTCGCCTTTGGTCAGCATCAGTGCAGACCTAGAAGTCCTTCAGGAGGTCCTTGGCCAATACGCTTCCTTTGATGCACTGGAAATTAGTCAGGCCGCACGGCCAGAGAACGTCCTTCAATTGGACAAAAGCTCCTTCGAGTTGAGCCGAATATTGGCCCTCCCTGCCTTGCCCATATCGGTTGATGATCGGCTTTTCCTCCAAGAAATGCAAGACGGCATAGCAGTCATTCTCTCTTGGTATCGCAATACGCACAGCCAGAGGGTTGGACTTCGCTCTTCTGTATTGAGGAAAGAAACGCTCCGTGGCTCTCTGGATGACCTTCATCAGGCATTGAGGGAGACTACTGAAGAGATGATGACTGAGGAGTCGGTCTTCCTAGACCTGGAGCGGCAGTTACAAGAGCTTCAGCGTCTTGTTGAGGAAAGCCGTATGAGGAAAGAGGCTAAAAGGAGGACCCTTGCTTCTCAAGCAGCGGAGATGGGTCGGTCTATGACGGAGTATGAAGGTTTGGCCCGCATCAATTTCGAGAAAAACCTGGCCGACTTGGATGCAGTGGGTATGGAAATACATGACGAATGGCGCCTGAGGAGGGAGACGCTATCGGCCATTAAGGAGCTGCCTGGGGATTTTCGGCGGTCTTCGGGCCAAAAGTAATACTTTTTGTAAGACGTTGTATCGTCTATCCCTTGTACTCTTAGGACGTCTTCGTCCATGTTTAATGAGAACTTATTATTGTTTCAGTGCATTTTGTACGTTTTCGTGCTCCCATATCGAGGGCACATATTTCTTTAAGTATTTGCCGTTTATCGCTCTTGCATGCACTCTTCCGTTTAAGTCTTGTAGATGATAGGCTCCATTTGGCAACACGTTTTTTACCACGAATGGGCCTTCCCAATTGGGCGACCATTTGCCATATGCCGGGTCCTTAGAACCAAGTGGCAATACAGTCTTCCACACTAATTCGCCCTCCCTGAACGATTTAGCCATTACTCTGAGGTTGTATTCCTTGCTATCCTTCTCTTTTGTGCTTCTAGACGATTTAGCGCATCACATATGATGTCGTCCAATTCCAACAAGTTCTGGATCATTGCCTCGTCGTAGTCCTCCCGTGTCAGTTTTTCTTGCAGCATCACCCTGGTAGACTCAATATTCATTTCCACTGGAAGCACAACTTCTTGACCATACACTAATTGGAACGGCGTCACCGAAGTACTTGTTCGCGGCGACGTTCTATAGGCCCATAAAGCTTGACTCAAATATTCATCCCATCGTCTGGCGTTGTCTGTCACCATCTTCCGAATCAATCATTTAAGGGTCTTGTTGGTCGATTCTGCTTGACCATTTGACTGAGGGTAATAGGGGGTAGTGTTCACTAGTCGGACTCCGTATTCGCCCAGGAAGTCTTTTACCTTTTCACCGTTTAATGAAGTACCATGATCTACCATTATTGTCTGTGGTATATCAAATCGGTGAATTATATGTTCCTTTATGAACTTGATGATCTGCTCTTGGGAGATTTCTACAACTGGGATGGCTTCCACCCATTTGGTGAAGAAGTCGGTGGCAACGACGATGAAAGTATGCCTCTTACTCGATGTGGGTAAATCTTCCCTATCAAATCTATCGCCCATCCCATAAACGGCCACGGTTTAATGACTGGGATCATCTCGGTTGCTGGAGCCCTCTGAATAGGCCCGTGCTTCTGACAAGCAATGCATCCTTTGGCATACGAGATGCACGATTCTCCCATCTTCGGCCAATAATAGCCGCTTCGTATAATCAACCATCTCATTTTTACCCCGGCTTGGTGAGCCCCACAAATGCCTTCATGCACTTCGGCCATGATAGTTTTGGATTCGGATGGCCCTACACATTTCAACAACAACCCATCTTGTCGTTTCTTATATAGCACATCTCCTGATACTATATAGTTCAAAGCTTTAAGTTTTAACCTTTGATCCTTCCCTGCTTCGGGCTGCTTTAGGAATGTCTTGATTTCGTTTCTCCAATCGTCCTTCATTTCGGCTTCGATGACCATGGCGTCCGTATCTTTAGCTCGCCTCATGAGGGCTGGCTCAACCTCTTCGCTCATGTATACCCCACCTATGTTTGTCTGTTTATATCCGGAGGCTGCTTGGGCTAAGCTATTGGCCAATTCGTTCTTCGCCCTTGGAACATATTCTAATTCAGCGTGATCAAATCGTTCTACCAATTCTTTGGCCACGTCCAATAATGCCATGACTGATGGGCTTTGACATTTGAAAGCTCCTATCACTTGTTGAATTACCAGCTGTGAATCTCCCTTGATGGACGCATGGGTTACTCCCATATTGAGGAGCATCTCTAGCCCAAGTATCAAGGCTTCGTATTCGGCCTGGTTATTGGTGCAGTATTCGTTCAACTTGACTAGGAATCGGAAAGATTCTCCCAACGGGCTGACCAGGACTAATCCTATTCCAGCTCCATTCATTGTGCTGGATCCGTCGAAATACATCATCCATGGTTTCAGACTACATTCGTCCAAATCCATTTCTATTTCTCTGATCGTGCTCAAACATGGATGGTCGGCCAAAAAATCAGCCAATGCTTGATTTTTAACGGCCCTCTGGGGTTCATGCCGTATATCAAATTCTGAAAGTGATAGTGACCAAAACCCGACTCTTTGATGCAAGATGGGATGAGAAAACATGTACTTTATTATATTAATTCTTGTAATCAAATACACTATATTCGACCTAAGGTAGGCTCGTAATTTAGTACATGTAAAGTACAAAGCCAAACATAATTTTTCCATGGGAGAATAGTTACATTCATAATTCAGCAATTGTCTGCTGATATAGTAAATGGCTCTCTCAATGTTCATGTCGTCATCTTGCGCGATCATCCCAGCTATGGACTGCTCTTCAGCCGCTATGTACAACTTTACTGGCTTTCCTGGCACTGGAGGTACCATCACTGACGGTTGTGACAAGTATTTCTTCAGGCTGTCAAATGCTCGTTGATGTTCCTCGGTCCAGACGAATTTGTCCTCGCCTTTTAGCTTCAATAAGGAGGAGAACACTTTTGTTTTCCCTGGGGCTCCAATTCCTTGCTGATGTAAGTTATGAGCCTATCGTGCTCATTCCCCAGATTTACCTCGTCCAAAACATCTTGTCCTCTTGAGATGTTTGTCTTGCGTCGTCCATTCAGGGCGTACTCTTCCTCCTTTGATTCTCCTCCTCCCATCAAGCAGTCCACTCCACATAGTTCTTTTATTTTGTCCTCCGTCTGGTGTGCCAGCAATTTTCCTCTTAAGGCCGAAATAGCGGCCTGTGCTTCGTCCTCACTTCTTCGCTCCATTACATAGGCCAATAAATTGGCCTTGGAGGCCGCAAGAGCGGCTTGCTCCTTATTCTGGTCGTACTTCATTCGAACCGCTGTGTGTTGGTTCTCCAAAGACCACTGTGGTTGGTCTCGTCTGTGCGAACAAATCGTCCAGTAACCCAGCGGGGTAAGGCTCGTCCTTCTGAGCCACAATGGTCGGGCTTTCCCCTTTATTCAAAACTCTGGTCGGCCCATAGTTCCCTTCGTACATGAAGTACTCAGCCGAGTTTGTCTCCGCAGCGAAAGGCTTATTGTCGGCATGCACTATCTCCACTTCGTCCCTTTGGTTCCAGAAAACCAGGCATTGATGAAGGGATGCATCGGCTGTCGTGAATCCAGTCTCGTCCCAGGAACATATTGTATGTGGTTGGCCCATCTATGACGAAAAATACTATTGTCTTCGTAGTACTTCCCACTTGCAGGTCCAATGGAATAACTTCTTTTGCTGTCATCGCCCCTCCATTAAAACCGGTAAGCACCACTTCCGTAGGGAAGAGGTCTTATTCGGACTTTGCCAAACGTCCTAGCATCCTAACTGGTATTGCATTAATGGCCGCCCCGTTATCAATTAGCACTTTGGTGACATATATCCCATTAGCCTTTGCCTTTACATACAGCGGCCGCAGGTGCTTCGTCATTTGTGTTGGTGGCTTCGGGAAAACCACTCTCCCCGATAGACCTATTTCCATTGCTTGATCGCCCTCATCATTAACTTGAGGCGATTCCTCTTCCATGTCCCATCTGGAAGGTGGTAACGTGGCTGGTGCATCCTGGGAGACATGATTGACAGTCAATCTCCGTTTTTTGGCTCTGGTGAGGGTCCGTTTTATCTTAGGCGTCCCATACAAAATGAGGAATGGATATCGCCCTAAATCTTCTCCCAATGTCCCGATTGCAGGATTGCCGGCTTCATATAATTCTCTGAGAAGCCGATTCTGTGAAATTCCCTTTCTCCTTGATTCGGTCTTGATGTATATTTCTTCTTCTACATCGGTCATCTCCTCATCTTCAGCTTCCTTGTCTATGATTGAGAGCGTTGCAAATTCAGTTTCGTCACCCTCATAAACGTCCTCGCTCGTTCCGGCTTCCCCATTGTTATCTCTCATGAATTTCCCAGGCAATAGGTAATGATTAGCCACAATTGGCGGCATACTACCGAACTGAATGACGATAGACGACTCTTCATCGTCCGTTTCATCCCGCTTCCGTCTGCCGAATTTAGTGAGTTCATCGCAACTTGTCACCATTCCTTCTTTGTTGTCACCCCTTTTTTGTTTACTTCTGTTTTCTCTGTGGTGCGAGGGCTACGGCCTGTGGTGGCCTTTGCTTCACCTTGTCGACGCATCAAACGGCCATAATTCCTTTGGTGTCGCCTCAACTGCGTCCTTGTCATTTCGTCTACAGGGGGATAGTTCCTGCCTGGCCGCTGGCCCGAGTGTGGTTTTTGGTACGAATGCCAAACATTGGGCCGATTAATCTTTGGCCTGAACGTCCTTACATTTTGGACGAAATTTGAATTCTCCCCATAGAACCTTGGGGCGAAGGTCCGGGGCTGCCATGATGATGACTTTCTCTTTGCAGGCCTTTCGCAAGTGTCTTCTAACTCTTTCATCCATTCCATGTCGTTCTTGCATCGAATACAAATGTTCTGCTGGTCTCCTTGCTCTGAAGGTGCCTTAATCATTTCCAGAGCGCTTGGACGATGACGATGCTGTCCTTCGTCTAGCACTAATTTGACTTTCGGCAGATTCATCTTGGCAAGGTCTGGATTGATCATGTTCAATCCCACCGATTTTGGAAACGGGTCGCTGTCCACTGCTATCTTTTTCTCGAACGTGATTCGTCCAGATTCTATGGCATCCTGTAAGACATTACGAAAAACAAGGCAATTACTAGTTGTATGAGACCATGCATTGTGCCACTTATAATATTTTTTACTACCGATTTGCTCGGCTGTTGGCAACGTGTGTCGGTCGCTTAAGCTAATTTGCTTGTCCTTATATAACTGGTCAAATATAGCATCGACTTTAGTAATATCAAAGGAGAAGTTCCTGCTTTTTTTATCATTCTTTTCACTCGCTTGGGGTTCCGCCCACGTCTTGCAAACGTAAGGTTTCCCTTTAACCAACTTGGCCAAACATAAATCGGCCGACTCGGTGTCTACTTCGCCCATTTCGTAGTCGATATTCCTGTAATATGTTTATTTGCTCGAATTCTTCATTTGCTCCTCTTCTCGTAATAATCGCTCATAACGCACCACACTAGTGATGAGTTGGGGAAGGTCCCAAAACTCGCGATCCTGAAACTTCTTTTTTAGATCGAGATTTAAGCAACCTTGAGCGATCCTCACAAATTCTTTTTCAGGCAAAGGCACGTAACATCGGCCTCGGGCTACCTTAAACCGTTGTAAAAATGTTTCGGCCCACTCTCCTAGCAATTGTCTTAGGTTTGCCAAATCGGCTAAGGCCACTTCAGATTCAGCCTTGTAAAATTGCGCATGAAACAATTGCTCCATTTGCTGCCAACTTTCTACCGAATTGGCCGGCAGACTGACATACCGGGAGAAAGCTACCCCTGACAGTGAGCCGTGAAATAACCTCAGTTTGTGGAAATCATTGACTTCCCCACACTGAAGGGTAAATCGCCCTACGTGTTCCATGGTAGAAACTTCCCCAGACCCCGTAAAGAGGGAAAAATCTGGTATCTTGTAGTTTCTAGGCCATGGATAGGCCACATCGACCCAATCAGGATACGGCTTCCGATATCTTGGCCGAATTGGCCGTATGCCTAGACCAAATTGATTTTGAAGGATCTCGGTCATTTGCTCCCTTAGCATATCATTGCCATTAAATGGAACATCTATGGGCGGTGGCTGCGGTCCTCTCAAAAGTGGGACATAATCATGATTCTTCCCCTGAGAAACCTGGACACCCTGAGGCAACACCACTTCATTTTGTGCCATATTTGGCCCTTGGTGTATATTTGGCCCTAATTGTGGGGCATTGCCTCCAGGACTTATTCCTCCCCTGAGAACCGTAGGGATGTTGGTCCCATGTGGAGGAACATTACTAGGACCAGCCTCCTGACTGCTTGCCGCAAGGAGGGGCGTAGTCCACGGCAGTGCCGTCCCACCGTTTACACATTTGGCCATTAATTCATTCACCGAGCTTAGATGTTTAGCCATGTTTTCATAATGCGAATTGGTAGTTGATACGAATTTATCTATGACATGCGCATTTTGAAGCCTAACCTGTTCGACAACATCCTGTGTGAATTCACCGAACAACGCGCGCACTGCGTTAGGGCTGAGCTCTCTCATAGATTCGTACCGATTAGCATCTGCCAGACCTTCGAATTGACCCACTATGGCTGGAACGTTGGGCTGGTTGGTTTGCTCCAGTCCTCCTTCCTCCGCAGTTGAGCCAGTTTGAGCGTTTCTTTTCGGAGGCATCTCCACTCTTTACACCAATCCTCCCACTATGGTCGCCAAAAACTGTTTGCGCAATTTTTATGCGTGAAGAAAGAATAGCGTGTAAGGTCCAAACCTCTTGAGATAAAGTCCCAGCAATGGGTGTTTGATTGAGTGAATAAGCCTCCAAGGGGCGCAAGCACACAAGTTACAGTCCTAAGGTTACAATCTAAGAAATGAAAAATAAACATATGCTCATTTGAGTCTTCATTTGATCGGGGTTTTTTTTCTCTTGGTGTAGATAGGCTTTTATAGTGGCGATTGTCAACCATTTTAGGCGGTTCCAGTATCTTCCTGCAGTTGCAGGATCGTGCCTGTAACCACTCAGCTGCGTGTCTCAACTGCTTGGTTGTGGAGGGAAAACCGTCCAACTGCTACGATTGTGGAAGTAACCGCATTACAGGTTTTCGTCCTAACCGCTGGTCCGGTCTCCATAAGCTCTTCGTCGCTCTTCGGTCCATCGGCCTTCTTTCCTTCGTTATTTCTTTCGTCCCAGGGCGATTTCGTCCTATGGTGGAGATTTTCGTCTGTCAACACCATTCAAGGATGCTTGTCAGTTGTCTGCTCATAGCCAATCATACTTGAAGCCTTTTGTCCTGAAAAATGCGGAAAATGTGATCTTAGGTACAATTTTTGTTGTTATTTTAGTTGCAAAAAAAATCTTACACTTCAACTTCTCAATCATAAGATTTTCAAGACCTATGTCTCTATTTTAGTATGCTTAAAATTATATTAAAAGTATTTCTTAAGGTGAAAATTATTATTTTTTGAATATTCCCCACTGAACCCTAGGTGGATCTAAATGCTTGGTTTCATCCCCACTGAGGCGCTGTGGAAATGGGATAGGTGGCACATGACGGCTTATTATTTCCATTTTTTTTATGAGGTTTTGCAACATCAATAGTTGATTCAGCATCATCCACTTTATCGACGTCCTTGGACCTTCTTGCTTCCTCTTCTGTTTCTACCTCTCTACCATTCCTAAGTGTGATTGTTTTAGCTTGTTCTTGATCTCTTGGGTTTACTTCAGGTTAACTCGGTAGATTTCCCTTTTCTCTTTCTGTCATTGCCTTAGCCAGTTGCCCCATTTGGATCTCTAAATTCCTGATCGCTGCTTGCTGATTTTGAAAATTTGTTTGGGTGGCTTGGGTTAACTCAGCAATCAAGTCTTCTATAGATTTGTTTTCCTGAAACTACTGCTTAGGCATGAGATTATGGACATTCTGGTGTTACTCCATGAAAAATTTGGATGTTGGCGCCATCCTGGATTGTAAGTGTTTGAGTAAGGGTTGTTCCTTTGCCTGTTGTAGTCGTTGATTTGATTTATCTGCTCAGTTGGCAATCCGCTTACTTTGCATTCTGCACTAGAGTGTACACCTGCACACATTTCACACATTCTATTAGAGGGTTTCACAGCACTAACAGATAGGAAAGTTTTAAACATGTTTTCAAGAGAAGAAATTTTAGTATTGATAGAGTTTGCTGCATCTATCTCATGAAGTCCAATCATTCTCTGCCCTCATCTGTCGCTTTCCCATTGATCGGCACTACTTGCCCTAGCATTGATTATTTCAAGAGATTCTGATGGTTTTTTCTCCATTATTGCCCCCCACTTGCTGCATCAAGCATAGTCTTACTGGCTGTGAGAAGGCCTTGATAGAAAGTCTGTAATTGTAACCAAATTGATATCTCATGATGTGGGAATTTAATTAATAAATCTATAAGCCTTTCCCACACTTCATAAAATAACTCCCCATCCCTTTGTGTGAAAGTCATGATGTCATTCCTAAGTCTGGCTGTCTTGGCTGGAGGAAAGAATTTTTAAAGAAATTTGTTTGCCAACTCAGCCCATGTAGTGATGGATCCAACTGGTAAAAAGATAAGCCAAGCCTTGGCTTTGTCTTTCAAGGAAAATGGAAAAAGCCTCAATCAGAAGGCATCTGGAGATACTCCGTCAATCTTAAAAATGTCACAGATTTCCAGAAAACTGTGAATATGCACTTTTGGGTCCTCATGTGATAATCCATGAAAAGATGAGACCATCTGAATATAAGCAGGCTTTAGCTCGAAGTGACGAGCTTCCACTGTAGGTCGCACAATGCATGAAGGTGTGATGTCGACAGTAGGGACTGCATAATCCTTCAATGCTTTTTCAAGTTCAGGTTCAAGTTCACGTCCAACAGGGACTTGTGCCAAATCCATTGCTTTAGATGATGTTTCTTGCCTTTGTGATGCTTTTTTAATTGTCGAAGAGTTCTCTCGATCTCTGGATCATAAGGTACGATTTCAAGATTATGAGAACGTCGTCCGTGCATGCACGTAGCAAGAGTACCTAGAAATAACCGAATATAACAAGTAAAATAAAACAAAGATAATAATAATGAACAATAATAATTGTAATAACTAACAAAATAATTAAAACGAGCTAAAAGGTTTAACAAAATAAAATAAAGAATTAAAACTAGTCCCAGGCAATGGCGCCAAAAACCTGTTGCGAAATTTAAAGTATAAAAGTTAAAGCCTAAGTTTTGATATGCTCGCAAGTGTACGAATCAAATAGTAGTATAGCAATATGCAAGCACGGATGTCGAACCCACAGAGACTAGTTAATTCTATAATTCTTATTTAAGCCAAATCTCTAACTCCACCACAAATGCAATTTAAATAATCCAAGAAAAATTAAAATATTAAATAAAAACTAAAAATAAAGCAACAAAGAAAATACTAACGCAATAACAAGGTTGAAATTAATGAGAATAAAAATACTAGGGTTTATGATTTCACCATAGTTAATCCCTCTTAACTAGCTCTAGTCAATTAATTCTAATCTATTTTCCATTGTTGATGATCAACTCCCCTAAAGTATTCAGTGGCCATGGTATCTGGTGATACTAAAATTATTCAATAATGCAAATTCCCTATGGTCTCTAGGTGAATTATCAACATATCAAATACATTAAGCTCTATGGAAGTTGTTGGGTGAAATCACACAAATCATAATCTATATGGTATCTATGATTAGGAATTTATGGTGTTGATGGTGGGAAGCTATATTCTAATTGGATATGATATCTACCACAATTAGCATCAAATTAATTTTAACATAATAGTGATCAAATATTTTATTTAAATCATCAATTAAGCACAACTCATCAAAACTCAACAATAAAAAACAATCATAAAATTCATATAACTAAAAATTAGTTAAGAGTTCATAACTAGGCTACATCACAACCCTAGTAAAAATAATTAGTTCCTCATGAAAATAAGAAATCTAATACACATAATTGGGAACATTGAAAAGAGAGAGAAGGAAATAAAAACCCAAATTATTAAGCACAATCTCTTCGAAGCTCTGCTCAAGGTCACGGCTGCACTCTGTCTTCTTTTTGTCAAAGTTTGCGGCTCTCTCCCTCTTCCACTCACTCTCGGCACTGCTTCTGTTTTTGTTATGTTGGAAAAATGCTTATAGTAAGTATTTTGAGGTACAATTTTAAGCATGGTCCACTTCGTGTTAGTGGTTGTTTTGAGTGATTCGGATACTCCTCCGTGAGTAGTTCGGAATGATATATTCATATGCTTAAAATGGTGCTTGGGTGAATGAGAAATTGTTGCTCAAAGTTCACCCATTGGTGTTGGAAAATAAGGAGAAATGAGCTTGTCCCACATGGGAAAGCTAATAGAGAGAAATTGTGTTTATATATGATTGCTCATATGTAGATGGGTAAATGTTATAAGGATAGAGGCTCTCTCTACGTGCGCACGCAGGGGGGTGCAAATCAAAATCCGAACAGGCCTGGCTCGTGTGCACCCGCGCGTCCTGCGTACACGAATGCCGGACCAAATTATGCGGGCCCGGCCCAGCCAATTTTTGCAAGTCTCTTTATTTTTTCCAGCCTTTTGAAGTTCCATAACAGTTAAATTAATTCCATTAATTAACTTGGTGGTTACTTCAAATGAAAGGCCTCACACTAATGTGATTTAATTGACATATTTATTTTCTTCAATAAAAGGCAGTGATTGTTTTCGTTTTAAGCTGAGGCTTTCGTTTTGTAAGAGAATATAGAACAAATTTTTGAGGTTTTCTTTGCTGTTTTGTTGAAAGAGTTCATACACTTCGTGGTTCGTTGAAAAGCGAGTTTGGTGGTGCCCATACTCGTTCGATTCCGTTGCATCCTGGGAAACAAATATCTCACGTTCTACTGCACCTTCGGTAGGGGACGAATTTGTTTTAAGGAGATTGTTGCCACATCAACAAGCCTCGGAATACTTAAGCTTTGGGTCTGACTACGTTTACTGGATCAGTTCTGATTTGGTTACTGGATCGTCAGGGGCTGATTTCAGGGTCTACTCGTGTGGGTCTGCTCGTCAGGGTCTGCTCGACAGGGTCTGCTCATCAGGGTCTGCTCTGCTCATCAGGGTCTGCCCTGATCATCAGGGTCTGCCCTCCTCATTAGGGTCTGCTCTCCTCATCAGGGTCTGGTCTGCTCTGCTCGTCAGGGTCTGCTCTGCTCGTTGTTGGGTCTAAATTAACTCATCAGAGTCTGAAGCTTTACATCAGAGGCTGAGATTGAGCCTGATTCGGATTTCCTTACTATTTTATTTTTTGTGTTGTGTTTTTACTGATTGTTCAAGTCTTTTGTAAGAACACAGTAACCGAATAACTGTAATATGTTATTTGTTCACGCACAACAGCCTTTGTTCACGCAGCCTCTGTCTTATCTTCACGCACAGCAGCCTCTGTCTTCTCTTCACGCACAGCAGCCTCTCTCCCTCAAGCAATGTGCAATTTCTCTCTGTTTTATTCTTGTCAAAGTGTGCGGCTGCTGCCCTGTTTTCAACTTTTTGCCTGGTTTTTTTATAATAAACAACTTAAACCTAATGCAATTCTCTTGGGCCCACGTCACTTTTTTTTCTTTTGCAATTGTTTTTTTACTTCTCATGCGGCAACTTCCCCTTTTCCTATTCGAATTTTTATTTCTTCTCTTCACCACATGCTTTCTTTAGAGATGGGTAAAAAAACCGACCGAACGGAATCAAATCGCAAACCGAACCAAACCGAATCGAATTTACAGTTTTTTTTCTAACAGTCTGGTGTGCGGTTCGGATTGGCCAATCCCAAACGGTTTACGGTTCGGTTCAGATGCTAAACCAAACCGCACCTGTTAAACCAAACCGAACCGTTATAATTAAAAAATTATATATTTTTATAAAAAAGATTTTCATTTTTCTTTTCATTTTACTTTATGTTTTCTTTTTATTAGTATGTTAATACTTTTATTCTTAATTTTTTTGTTAATATATTTTTTTGTTAATACTTTTATTCTTAAATTTATTTGTTAATAATTTTATTCTTAAATTTTTTGTTTTATGGTTTATTCTTGAAAGTAAGCTGTTGGATTTGTCTCTTAATTAAAATGATGGTAGCATCATTTTTCGAGATAATTTTTAAAAAATACAAGAATTAATTGTGCCTCATTTTTCAATCCTCTATTGAGTGTATGTGTTCTCTGGACAGCTTATTCCGTAGCACTTCATACTATTTGTTCGCTAGACTAGTTTTTTTTGTCTTCACATAAGTGGATGATTTTTTTTAAGTAGAATAATCCGTAAACCGAACCGAACCAATCCGTAAACCGCTGGTTTAAAAAATTTTCAATCCGAACCAATCCGTTATTTAATGGTTTGGTTTGAGAGGTAAAAAAACTGGACCGTAAAATATGATTTGGTTCGGTTTTTAGCAAAAATCGAACCAAACCGAACCGCGCCCACCCCTAGCTTCCTTCCATATGCGATTTTTTACTTGATTTATTTATTTTCTTCCAATTTTGTTTACTCCTTCCCATATTAGGGTCTTTCCAATTTAAATGCCTTCTATTGTTATCTTTCCCGAATAATTCAAAACTTTCCTACATAAATAGAAAATAATAAATTAAGATAGAAATATGTAAAATAAAATATAAAATTAGCATAACATTAAATTAGAAGGTATTAAAATAATATGTAAATATATACTTATCAACACACACTAAAAGCTATGTTTGGATTGATGAAAGATGATGAAATGGAGTAGAATGATAGCTTGAGACCAACAAGTCTAGGCTCCTTTATAATTATTTCAAATTTCTTGATAATAGATTAAAAAACACTAGTTAGATAATACTCCCGAACTAACTCGAATTTAAGTCTGATTTTGACTTTCTATATATAACCTCTGTCTTCCATAATTGCATCTGAATTGAATGGTTTAACATCCCTTTTGGCTAATCAAGTTATACAAGGCAAAAACTAGGGTTGCTCCGCGCACAAGTGTATTAGCAATATCCTTCCGTCCATTGTTCCTCATCCATGATCAACAAAAAACCTGGAACAATTGGGAGTTGTTAATGATACACTCATTGAAATAATGAAAAAAAAATACTTGGACCCCCAATGTTTAGAGAAAATATATTAAATTATTGGAGTTAGTGCTTAGAGCGTCAATTCGAATAATGTATTATACTATATATTTTTTTAATAAAATAACTATATTTCCATTTTAAACCTTGTTAATGGTAATTTATGTAATAATGCATAATAGATGGATAATATAAATATGCTGAGAATGACATCGACTTTAGAATAGTCATGTAGTAATATTGAACATTGGGTGGTCCGACATTTGGATAATATCACTATTATAAACTATTATTAAAATAAATATTACTAGTCGTTGGTTTTGAAATACGGTCCAATTCCTATAACTTAGAAGACTAGCACATGTTGTATATTGGAATTGGAGTTTCAATAGTTTAACCTGATGTATCATGACTAAGGGAAGCTCGTATAGACATGCGGGTATTCGTCGGAGCGATTGGAAGTACACACCACCTGTTAGTATCCTAGATATGCCATGGGATCTCTAAGCGTGATTCGTGTGTGAAAATTACGAAAGAAAGTTGCGGAAAAACTTACATTGGTTGGTGGAAGTTCAAAACTTTTATGGATGTAGAAGAAGCTCCAAGCTTGTTTGTAGAGTTCCAAACTCTTGGGTGAGTTTCCCTATCACCTTTCTTTGACTCCCAAAGTGCTAGCTTTGTCCAAAAATTGAAACAAAATTTCTTGTCCAAGAAGAACAAGAATCGACAATGGTGGGTTTTTGAGAGGAAAGAGAGATGTGAATAGTAGCTTTCAAAAAGTGTGTGTGCAGTGTGGAATAAATGCTTTATTTATAATGGCCAACTACTTCCATCACTTAATTGACATGTGATGTGAGTTGTGGGTCCCACCCAATTATTGAATTCCAAATTCAAGTTGGCTTACACAATACACTTTGGGCTCGGGTTCGATTAATCCGATTAAACGAATTTTCCATCGTGACTTAATTAAATCCAATTTAATTAAATAATAATGCATAGCAAAATTATTATGAAAGTCGCTTATGAATTAATTCCAAATTAATTTGTTTGCTTGAATTTAAATCCAATTTTAGTTTCGTATTGAAATCCAATTTCAATTAATATATCCGATATATTATTTTTCCGATTAATTCTAAATTAATCGCGTTCTCTCTTCTTCACAAATTAATCCCAGATTAATTCATGGCGCAATTAATCCCAGATTAATTATTTCTCTGGTAATTAATCCCAGATTAATTTTGTTGTAATTAATCCCAATTAATTATGTTGTAATTAATCCCAAATTAATTTTTCTCTCTTTTAATTAATCCCAGATTAATTCTGTTCGAGTCAAATGTCATCGGCGAATCTTTGGGAAGCGACCCAAGAGATTCCTGGATATATTGGCAGTAAATACGGTTGTCGAACTATCCGACATGTGCGTACCCGGTATCACGTTCTTACCGATTTACAAGACATGGTTGGCTTCTAGCAAAGCACCATGCCTACCCAATTCTCCAGAAATACATTCAACATGGAATATATATAATCTGTATTACGCGTAGTATACAATGTATTGCGTATTACGATCCAGTATCGGATGTCACATGCTAGGTCTGGGGCTGAAATTGTGTCTGCCCCGTACGAAATATATATCGGATCACTAGTAACTAGTCTCTTTAATCGGATAATCATGACCTAGTCATACTATCCCGATAGCTGCAGCATTTGAGAGTACTAGTTATGTATCCATGCGTGATCATCATCTTCATATGACTGAAGTGATACTTCCATCTTGACATCACACCCAATACACTACGATTCTCAGTAAACCCAGAAGAGGCGTACACAGAACCTGTTAAAGCCCCGACGACCAAAACCAAAGCGTACTGATTGTCGCAAGTATTAGCGATGCAAGTCTCAGGTTAAGACCAAATACACCTACCCTGATTCGGATTCCCATAGACACATAGTCATACTACCAATGGGATTTCGAAGGGTCTATCCAGAGCGAAGCTATTCCCCATCCATGGCTAACAGAACCTCCTATCGTACTTGCATAAGTATCCTATACTTAAATATATGAGAACTATGTAGTTAAGCTTCCATAACGCGCACAAGTGCAATACTAGCGTATTCCACATTATCGATGTACAGTCTCGATAATACTACGACTAGGGATATTTAATCATTAAATCTTTTTTGGATTAATATTGTCTCATATCTTATTAATCTGGTACTAATCATAGAGACTTTTATCATTTATATATCCAAGTAATCCAATTACAAATGACAAAAGAGCAATTTCCTTTGTCACATAGTTAATTTGTACAAAGAACACCATGAACTATGTACGAGTCGCTCATGCTTTTGCTGAGATATCGCTTTCGTCAGCGGATCTGCAAGGCTATCATCTGAAAAGATCTTTTCGATCTTGACATCGTCACGATGTATGATCTGACGAATCAGATGAAACCATCGAAGTACATACTTGGATAATTGATGAGACCATAATTCCTTAGCCTGTGCTGTAGCCTAGCTCAGTTGCTAACAGAACTACTCTTAATCCAATTAGGAATTTTATAGATCCAAAATGCTTCTTCTTGCTGCCTCAGCCGCATCAATGTATTCCGCTTTTGTTGTTGAATCAGTAACAATATCTTTCTTGGAAGATTTCCAGCTCACTGTTCCGTTGTTCAAACAAAATATGTACTCTTATTACGACTTACAGTCGTCTTTATCGTTTTGGAAACTTACAACGGTGAACCCAGTCACCTCAAGTTCTCCATCTCCATAAATTAAGAAAGCATCCTTAGTTCCTCTAAGATACTTAAAGATGTCTTTAACATCAATCCAGTGACCATCACCTAGATCGGCCTGAAAGTGATCGCAGATGCTCAAAGCATATGAGAGACCAGGTCGCGTACATGTTTGTCAATGTACGAGTTCTCGGAGAGTGCCAACAACTTTTACATCTAGATCGTTATTCCTAGAATAAAGTTTGCCTCTCCCAAGAATTTCATGGAGAATTTTAATGAAAGCCAAGCTTTCACCGATTTAAATATGGGAATGTCATTGCTAATAAGCAATACATCATCAACGTATAGGACAATCACTGTCAGTGCGCTCCCACTAACCATCTTATATACACAAGAATCATCATCATTTTGAATGAAACCATATACCATTTTGATCTCATCAAAATGTTGGTTCCAAGAACGCGATGCTTGCTTCAATCCATAAATGGATCGATTTAACTTGCAAACCTAGTTTACATATTTTGGCGCGACAAAATCGTCAGGCTGTTATAGAAAACATCCTCCAAAATGTTTCCGTTAAGGAAAATGGTTTTGACGTCCAGCTGCCATATTTCATAATCGAAATATGCAGCATTAGCAAGTATTATCCGAATAGATTTAATCATGGCAACAAGTGAAGAATTCTCGTCGTAATCGACACCATATTGATAACGATACCCTTTCGATACACGCCTAGATTTGTACATTTGTATGTTGCCATCCATTTCTGTCTTCACCATGAAGACCCATTTGCTGCCAATAGGCACAATGCCTTCTGGTACATCAACCAGTGTCCACACTTGGTTGTATACATGGAATCCATTTCGGACTTCATGGAACCTTGCCATAAAGTGGAGTCGATACCTTGTATCGCTTCCACATACGTAACCGGCTAGATTAATATCTTCATTAGGTGAGATCAGAAACCCATACCTTTTAGGTTGTTTTCTGACTCTCTCCGACCTACGCGGTTCTTGTGTATTAGAAGATTGTGGAACAGTATCATCCCTGATGAATTGTTCGTGTTCCGTAAGGGGATCGGTGCCAAAAACAGTATCACTCTGAATTTCATCGAGTTATACTTTCCTCCCACTTACCACTGTATTTAGGAATTCCTCTAAGGAAAACCGCATGAAGAGCAACAAATATTTTTTTCTCTTGTGGGTTGTGGAAATTGGTTTTCCTAGGATAACCAATTACAAATAGGCACTTATCCAATTTGGGTTCTAGTTTGGTAACATCCAAACGTTCAATTATATGCCCAGCATCCCCAAATCTTTGGGAATGAGAAACCTGATTTCTTTCCTGTCCATATTTCATATGGGGTCTGTCCAACAGACTTTGTCGGAACTTTATTTCAAAATAAGTATAGCACTGTTCAATACGTATCCCCTGAAGGAAATTAGTAGCTCAATGCGACTCATTATTGACCTTACCATGTCCAACAAAGTTCGGTTTCTCCGTTCAGACACACCACTCAATTGAGGTGTTCCGGGAGGAGTCCACTGTGAAAAGATACCATACCCTTTCAAGTAATCGAGAAACTCATTGGTCAAGTATTTTCCACCACGGTCCAACCGTAATGTTTTAATACTTTTACTAGTATGTTTTTCTCTACTTCGTGTCGAAACTCTTTGAATTTATCAAATGTTTCCAACTTGTGTTTCATAAGACACACATAACCATAACGTGATGCAACATCCATACAGGTTACGAAGTATTGATGTCCACCTCTAGTCTGGCTAGACATGGGCCCACATATGTCACCATGAACGATGGCTAACAACAGCTCGTGCAACGTACAGCTTTACCGCTAAAAGGCATTTTAGGCACTTTGCCTAATAAACAAGATTCACAGACATCATATGAATTAGGATCAAATCCGTCCAAGTATCCATTCTTCCAAAGAGTGGATATACGAGTCTTGTTAATGTGTCCCAGACAACAATGCCACAAATAAGTCTCATCTGATTTACTCAGTTTGAGCCTTTTGTTTGTCAAGTTATATGTTTGAGATTCATTTATATTCGAAATATAAATACTGTTATTCACATCTAATGTGTATATCTCAATATCATCTTTATAAATAAAACAACAGTGTTATGGAACTTAAAGGTATACCCGCAACGTGTTAAACTATATATAGAGATAATGTTTCTAGTCAAACTAGGTACATTATAACAGTTTCCTAATTTAAGTACATGCCCAAAGGTAGTTCCAAAACTTAGGTTCCCACAACTAAAACAGCGACTCTCGTCCCGTTTCAGAGCAAATCGATCTCATCTGAAGCTAGTCTCCTGCTAATCAGCAGATCCCACACATCAGTACATATGTATGTACCACATCCAGTATCAAAAATCCAAATTTTAAAACCAGTAGTGGACACATTTATTACAATAATAAACATACCTGAAGTCGGAGCCTTGCCCGCCTTCACTTCCTTCATGTCTACCTTGTCCATATGGCAGTCACGCTTCCAGTGACCCCGTTTGCCACAGTTTAGGCAGACATCTTGGGATATGTCCTTTGTTATAGCGTCATTATTTGTAAAAAAACATTGTGATTTTTGTACAAATTAACTATGTGACCATGGAAATTGCATTTTATCATTTTGTAATTTGATTACTTAAATATATAAATGATAAAAGTCCTTATGATTAGTTCCGGATTATAAGATATGAGACAATATCAATCAATATAGGTTTAATCATTAAATATCCTTAGTCGTAGTATTATCGAGACTGGACATCGATAATGCGGAATAGACTAGTATTGCACTTGTGCGTGTTATAGAAGCGTAACATCATAGTTCTCATATATTTAAGTATTAGATACTTATGCAAGTGTAATAGGAGGTTATGTTTACCGATGGTACGGAAACAGCTTCGCTCTGGATAGACCCTTCGGAATCCCATTGGTAGTATGACTATGTGTCTATGGGAATCTGCATCAGGGTAGGTGTATTTTGTCTTAACCTGAGACTTACATCGCTAGTACTTGCGACAATCAATACGCTTTGGTTCGGTGTCTTGTCCAAGTTGTGGTTTGTTGGCCAAAGTCAAGACCACTTCTTGTCCATCGACATTGATTACGAAGCTTTCCATGGTCAATGGGTCACGTTTAACTGGGATCACTAAGTTTGTTATGCCAAAGCCAAGGCTTAGTTGATTCAGAGGAAAAAGGTTAGGTAATATATTGGATATATTGGCATATATAAGATATATATTTCGGACTTGGATGTCCCCCTACTGGATCTAGGAATTGGATTGGATCTAATTGATCTTAGAGATCTACCTAGTTAATTATCATACAATTTGTTGGCCAAAGTCAAGATTGTGTGATATTTAACGGGATCCTAGCCCACTAGGAAACACGGTTTCCCGAGTACTCGATAGAGGGTTAGAGGCTCGCCGAAAAATAGTGGGAGGCAAGAATTGAATTTGCAATATTCGTTTAATTACTTGCCATACGCGCTCAAACAAATATCATTCGTCAAATAAATTAAATGTTAGTTGGACTAATATTTAAATCGTTGTTTTAATTAACAGTTGGACTGTATTCAAATAATTAAAGTATAGTTGATTAATATAGTTGGACTATAATAATCATTATAATAAAAAGTACCTAAATCGTTGATTAAATAGTTGGACTATTAAAATCAAGATAAAATTGAAAGATTGACATTTAAAACATAATCCTATGGAAAATGTATTTAAATGGTTTAATTTTCAAATTGGGAATAAAGTTTCAGGATGGTCCTGGAAAATAATAAGTTACTTTATTTGATAAAATAACATATTATGCCTAAGCCCGGAGTTAAGCAAATAGTAGAGCATAATCTTTGGAAGATTTATATGATGATAACTTTAGTGCTTAATCCATCATATTTTCCAAATAGACTCCTTAATTTCTTTGTCAGAACTAAGGGTTAGATCCTTAAAGTATGATAATGAAATTAAAGGATTTACATAAATCTATACTTAGATTTTAGAAGTACTATAATTACAATACTAACTCTTGGAGAGTTAATGACTATTCTCAAGGAGATAAAGTCAAACTTTGCAATTAGGCAAGTAGCGCAAGGCGCACCTTACTTCGATATTCTAGAAACCCGAGGCTAGGCCAAAGGCTTCTAGAATGTGGAAAAGGGCAAAGGCAAAATCATTATAATATTCTGGGAGGATAAATGACATATCCCAAAACGGGATCGCGGAAGCGTGACTGCCGTTTGGACAAAGCAGACATGAAGGAATTGAAGACGAGCAAGGCTCTGACTTCAAATATGTTTATCATAAATATGTTCACTACTAGTATTAAAATTGGATTTTAAATACTTAGTGTAATACATAATATATATGTATTGATGTTCAGAATCTGTTTTGAACAGGATACTGACTTCAATAGAGATTTATCTGCGAATCGGAAACGGGACAAAAGTCGCTGTTTTAACCGTAGAAACCTAATTTTAGGAACTACCCTAGGGTGTGTACCTAAATTTGGAAACTGTTATAATGTAACTAGTTTGGCTAGATACATTATCTCCATATCAGTGTTTAACCCGCTGCGGGTGAACCTTTATATTCTGGAACACTAAAGTGTTTTATTATATAAAGATGATATTCAGATAAACACATTAGATGTGAATAACATAATTTATATTTTGAATATAAATAAATCTCAAATATATAACATGACAAACAAATAGCTCAAACTGATTTGATCAGAAGAGACTAATTGTGGCATTGTTGTCTGGGACACAATTAAACAAGACTCGTATATCCACACTTTCGAAGAGTGGGTACTAGGACTGATTTGATTTCATTCATATAAAGTTTACGACTCCAGTTTATTGGGCAAAGTGCCTATAACACCTTTACTTGGTAAAAGTGTAAATACCACCGATCTGTTAGCCCTAGTTCATAGTGAAGCAAGTGGGCCCATGTCTAGCTAGGCTAGATGTGGACATGAATATTTCGTGACCTTTACGGATGTGGCATCGCGTTATGGTTATGTGTTTCTTTTGAAGAACAAAAATCAGAAACTTTTAAAGTTTCGACACGAAATAGACAAACAAATCGGCTATAGTATTAAACCGTCATGGTAAGACCATAATGGAAAATACTTAAGCAATAAGTTTCTAGTATACTTGAAAGAGTATAGTATTCTTTCAATGAGTACTCCTCCCGGAACACGTCAATTTGACGGTGTGTCCGAACCGAGAAACTGAATTTTGTTAGACATGATAATGTTAATCATGAGTCGCTCTGAGCTTCCATTTCCTTCAACGGATAAACATTAACAGTGCAGAACTTATTTTGAATAAGGTTCCATAAAAATCTGTTTGACAGATATCATATTAGATATGAACAAGAAAGAAACTGGGTTTCTCATTCCTGAAAATTTGGGTATGCTGGGCATATGTTTGGATGATACCAAACTAAAACCCAAACTGGATAAGTGCCAATTATAGGTTATCCTAGGGATACCATAAGTATAGTACTTATACAACTCACAAGAGAACAATTAATTGTTGCTCGCCATGCGGTTTTCCTAAGAGGTATATCGATATGCAGTGGTAAGTGGGAGGATAGTATAACTCGATGAAAATCAGAGTGATACTATTCAAGGCAACGATTCCTAATGGAACACAAATAGTTCATCAAGGATGAAACTATACCAGTAATCTTTGAATACACAAGAACCATAGTTCGGAGAGAGTTAGAAAAAACCTGGGGTATGGGTTTCTGATCTCACCTCATAAAGATGTCAATCTTTTGAGGTATACCAACTGACTACAGAAGTGATACAAGGTATCGACTCCCAATTATGGCAAAGTGCCATGTGTCCGAAATGGATTCCATGTAAATCAACTGTGTTTGGACACTAGTTGTTGTACCGCAATGCATTATTCCTATTGGTACATATAAGTTTTCAAGGAAGACATACATGGAAGGCAACATACCAACGTATAAAGCTAGGCTTTTAACGGAAATGTATCGTTATCAACATTGTGTTGATTACGATTCAACCTCTTACCTGTTGCCACGGTAAATCCATTTGGATAATGCTTGCTAATGCTGCGTGTTTCATTTATGAAATATGTCAGCTGAACGGGAAAATTGCTTTCCTTAAATGGAAACCTTTCGGAGGATGTTTACAATATCCTGTCGGTTTTTCGTACCAAAACTAGCAAACAAGGTTTGCAGGTTATTCGATCCATGTTTGGATTAAAGCAAGCATTAGGTTCTTGGAATTACCGTTTTGATGTAATCATAATAGTTTATGATTTAATTCAAAACGAAATGATTCTTGTGTATATAAGGAGGTTAGTGAGAGCGCAATGACAATAAATGTCCTATAAATAATGATAATATGTCATTTCTTGGAAATGATATTCCCATAATAACAATCGGTGAAAGCTTGGCTTTCATGAAAACTCTCCGCGAAATCGTACATTGAAAAATGTACGCGACCTGGTGTCTCATACGCTTTGAGCATATGGATTCAAAACGGGCCAATCCAAGTGATGGTCACTGGATTAGAGTTAAGAAATCCTTTAGTATCTTAGAGAACTAAGGATGGTGTCTTAAACTATGGAGAAGGAGAACTTGAAGTGACTGGGATCACTGTTGCAAGTTCCCTAACCGATTAAATGACTACAAGTCGCATAACGGTACTATAAAGTTTGAATAACGGTACAGTGAGCGGGAAATATTCCAAAGAAGATACTGTTACCGAATAAACAACAAATGCGGGTTATTGCTGCAGCTGAGGCAGCAATAGAAGCCATTCGGATCGATAATAATCTAATCAGATTAGATATAGTTCTTTTAGCAGCTGAGCTAGGCTTCAGCGCAGGCTAAAGAATTAATGGTCTCATCAACGATCCAGATATATACTTTGATATTCATCTGATTCGTTCGGATCATACATCGTGGCGATGTGATGATCGAATAAATCACATCAGATGATAATCATGCAAATCCACTGACGAAAGCATCCTCAACAGTTTGAGCCAACCGTACATAGTTCGGGTGTCAGACACTCGAGTGACTGGCTATAGGCCAAATGGGAGATTGTTGGACAATTATGACCCATAGCATCACTATTTGTACAGATCATGGTGTTGTTGTACAAATTAACTATGTGACAAAGGAGATTGCTCTCTTATCATTTGTGATTAGATCACCAAGATATATAAATGATAGGAGGTCCCTATGATTTGTTGCTGGATTGAGAATGATATGAGACAGTATCAGTCCACGAAAGATAAATCATTAAATATCCATAGTCAGAGTATTATCGAGATTGGACATCGATAAATGTGTAAAAGACTAGTATTACACTTGTGCGCGTTGTGTGGGCACAACGGCATAGTTCTCATATATTTGGGTATAGGATACTCATGCAAGTGTAATAGAAGGTTGTGTTTTACCGATGGTATGGGAAATAGCTTCGCTCTGGATAGACCCCCTCGGAATTCCATTGGTAGTATGACTATGTGTCTATGGAAGTCCGAAATCAGGGTAGGTGTATTTGGTCTTAACCTGAGACTTGCACCGTTAATACTTGCGACAATCAATATACTTTGGTTTTTGTCATCCAGGGCTTTAACCCGTTTCTGTGTACACCTCTTCTAGGTATATCGAGAATCGTAGTTTGTTGGGTGTGATGTCAAGATGGAAGTATCACTCCAGTCATAGTGGAGATGATGGTCACGTAGGATACGGTACTTGTTCTCTTAAATGCTGCAGCTATCAGGATATTATGACAAGGTCATGTATATCCGATAATAAAGAGACTAGTTACCAGGCATCTGACATGTGCTTCATACTAGGCAGACACAATTCCAGCCCCAGGCCTAGCACGTGATCATCCGATACTGGATCGACATATACAAATACCACGTATACTACGCCTGATATAGATCGTTTATTCCTGTAAGCATTTTTTTGGAGAATTGGGTAGGCATGGCGCTTTGCTAGAAGCCAACCTTGTCTTATAAATCGGTATAATTGTAGTACGAGGTACTTACGTGTTCGGATAGTCCGACGACCGAATTTACTGCCAACATATCCGGGGATCTCATGGGTCGCTTCCCGAAGATTCACCGATGACGTATGACTCGCACTCTAATTAATCTGGGATTAATTAGAAGAGAGAGAAATTAATCTGGGATTAATTGCGGATATATTTTATTTGGGATAAAATATCAATTAAAGAGAGATAACGATTAATTTGGAATTAATCGATAAATTAATATATTTGATATATTAAACGAAATTAGATTTCGATGTGGAATTAAAATTAGATTTTAATTCGGCGAACGAATTAATTTGGAATTATTTCGTTAGCGACGTGAATTGTAATTATGCTAGACATGATTTTTTTAATTAAATTAGATTTAATTGCGTCGCAACGGAAAATTCGTTAATTTATAATTACGAACCCGAGCCCGGGAATGTTTGCGAGCGCATTCGCATTTCGAATTCGAGTGCGGCACGCAAGTCAAATCAAGCGTCAAATCGTCAGTCACTTCAAGCGTCAAATCACTTGTCACTTTGAGTGATGTGACTTGACAACTTGATTGATTGATGGGAAGTGATGTGAGTGGATGGATCATTAAATGCTTGACTTTTTGAAAGCCAAATTCATTGTAAATGAATTTGAAATTCACATTTGTGTATCTAAGATACACAAATTTGGAACAACTCACTCAACTCTCTCTTTCTCTCATCTCTCTCTCTCTCTGGAGGGCTGTTTTCTCACTGGTTTTGGCAGCTCACTACCGTGAGCCAAGAGGAAAAGGGAAGCTTAGAGTCGCGATTTTGTGGCAAAATCGGGAGTTCTAGTACACTACGAAGTCATGCGAAGGTGATAGGGAAGTCCACCCATGAGCCGGGAATCATTTGACGAAGCTTGGAGCTTGATGAAGATGATCCAACAATGGCCGAAAATCAGTGAGTTGTGACAGTCCACTGCCGAGCAGAAATCAAATTTTTGTTGCCTCTCGCGTCGCTCAACCGATCGATGTAAGTATTCCGCAACTTCTCGTATGTAGTCACATGTGTTTCATGCTTGTTTAATGATCTTGGGACCTTAGCAAACACCAACAATGGTATCTTGAGCAAGGTGAACATGAAAATGATTAGGGCTTAAATTTGGGTAAATGTTTTTGAGCATGATTTGGATGAATTGGATGTTTGAGTATGCTTAAAACATGTTTAATTGAATATTGATTGGATCAATTTCATGAAAATTGATTTGGAACAATTTTCCCCAATTTGTTAAGGCTTGGCCGAATACAATGTGCCCTATTTTGTCTTGGAATTTTTGGATTTTGATCATTGGATGACTTGAATCATTTAGGAATGTTGATTTAATATTGATTGTGGATTCAATTGGATTGAAATCGAAATCGATTTAAAATTCCCTACCATTGCCGAGACTTTGAGCATGGTTAATGGGTTTGATTTTTGTAAATTGTGTTGGACATAATTTAATAATGATAAGCATGATTAATTAGGCTATTGTGATGTTTTGGAAAAATTGATTTGGGTGATTAATTGTGTTATACACTTTAGGATAATTAGATTATGAAATTGGACTTTTATGATTTAATTAATTGGGCCTTAAATTGAATTGGGCTTGTTATGTTGTTATTGGGCTAATTGGGCTTGGTTTTACCAAGTTAGGTTTATGCCAAATGGATTGGATCCAATTGGGCCCAAAACCGCATCCATAAAGCCCAAATGCGACTAATGGACCTTTAAAGTTTAATTGGGCCTAATGGGCCTAAATTGATTTCTGGGCTTATGGGGTAACTGAAGGGGTTTTTAGGGGGTGAATCCGGTAACGCAGCGGAAGCGGTGAAAATCCGATTTTCAGATTTCAAAAATTTTTCTCGGATTAATTAAATAAACATATTTATTTAATATTCCAATAATCAAATTATGAAAATAAATTCAATAAAACAATTTTAAGTGAATTTACCGAAATACCCTTGCTTTGTATTTTTGTCCATTTTAGTCCGAAATTGATCAAATTAATTTTGAATGATTCTAAATCATTTCCAAGATGAACTTAGCATTTTCAAAACATCAAAACACCAAAACCACAAAAATCCCCAAAATTCTATCCAAAGCCGAATGCACCATTTGGTGCCCATTTGGCCATTTGGTCATTTCATGTCTCAAAACTCATCCAAATGAAATGCAATCAACATGAAACTTTATATGCATCATATACACACACAAATACACAACATATATGAAAATCCCCAAATTTGGAATTGGTCATGAACCCTAATTTTTCAATTTCCACAAATTGGAACAATTAGACCAAATACATTAAATCAATTACTTCAATCATCATTCTTCCATCCAATCCAAGTCTCAACACAATGAAACAACTCAAGATCAAATCTAGGTCATTTAAGAGTGGGTCAATAACTCTAGATTAGCAACATGGTTTCAAAACCTCAAAAGAAAGTTTACAACTACAATAGTCACAACTTCCTTCACCATACATGCTCAACACTTCTATCAAACTTCCATCAACAAAAACACAAAGAATAAAGAAAGAAATAATCTAAGAACATCACATGTTGAAGCCTAGAACCTAAGGAACAATTCCTCTCTAATAGCAAGTTTGAAAAACTTACTAAATTCCAAGCTATCTTTGATATGTCTTTCTTTTCTCAAGCTTTCCTTAGTTTTATTCAATGGAGTTTATTTGGTAAAGTGTATTAGGTTAAGTGTAAAGTGAAATGAAAATCAATATATACTTGCACCAAATGTGCCTTGGCCGAATTTCACAAATCCAAACACAAGTTATGTAATTTCATTTTCATTTCAAATTAATTTGGTCAACTTGCATAAATATCTAAATACAACTTTATTAGATATTTAATTAAGTCAACAAAAGCAACTAACATCATTTACTTTAAATATCCTAACACAAGATATTTATATTTTAATTAATTTAATCATTTAACAATAAATAATTAATAATTAATCAAATACAAATATATTAAATATATATATAATATTTACATTAAATATTAAAAACATATATTCATTTAGGATATAAGTCAAATAACTCATTTTGACTATTAATTAATGTGTATTTAAATTAATCAAGTATTAAATGTAAATATACAATAATTAGGCAAATGACTATCTAGTCCTTTTAGCACGTATCTTGCGTTTAACCTTTAAACGACTTTATAAATAATCAATATTATTTATTAATGTTTCTCTAGTGCTCTACGAGTATGTTTCATTATTGAGACTCTCTAGATTCAGGTATATCCGTCACGAAATCTAATTTCGTGTCCATAATCTATCCACCCGTAGATTATGACGATCACGGATAATCTCGCTGAACCATACAGGTCGAGGTCAAGGCAAATGTATAATTCCTCCCACAGGTATCCGGATAAATCCCAAAGATATAGATATAAACGTCAAATCTCTATCGGGATTATCCGGTCGACTATTCTATTAGCAATCTCAAAAAGAAGTTTAGAACTAGCGTCTAAACTTTACCACGGGCCCATGGTTTTATCTGATTGCTAATCATATTGGACTACCTATGCTCTGATACACAGACTGACGAGATCCTATCTTGATACACATAGGACACCCTGAGGATCTATCTACACCCAACGAATAGGCGGAGGTCTGATCTAAATAGATCGGTGACGTGACTGCCGTCTAAGTATAGAAGATGTCTCATGTGCCCACAATGGCATCTCAAGTCTAAGAATCACAAGTGCTACTCAACCCAAGAAGATTCTTATTGACGCTGGTGTACCATCCATTAAGAATCTTCGGTGAGTCGTTCAGTGTTTATCGCTATAAAAACACCTACACGTCTATACTAGTCTCCAAGACTAATGGTTCATTGAGAAACCATTGGAATCATATATTCCAGTATACGACATGTACCGGTCTCACGGTTTACTATACTGACCAAGTAGTGTAAACCTTGACCAGGAACTGTCTGAGAATGACAACGTCATGATACTACTCAATGTCCGTTGCGACGCTTTTGCAACTGTATCATGACTAATCATTCTAAGGTCATTACGTCTTTACCATATAAAGATAGATTATATTATAGAAACTGGCATATATTATTCATAATAATAATGTTTTACAGAAGTATTTAACAGAAATACAACCGGGAATCGCGCTCTGAGCACCAACCCCAACAAAATCTCCCACTTGCTCTAGTGCCAATATCGATTGTATCTAATACCCATCGACTCCACGTGTTTATCAAACAAATTCGGAGGTATGGCCTTCGTCAGTGGGTCTACTACATTATCTTCACTCGGTACCTTGCACACAGACAATATCCCCTCGCGACACGATCTCTCGAATGATGTGGTACTTGCGTTCCACATGCTTCGACTTCTGATGCGCCCTCGGTTCCTTTGTTTGCTTGCGCAATGGCTCCAGTATTATCACAGTATAACGGAATCGCATTCTCGATACTTGGGACAACTCCTAATTCTGTGATAAAGTTCTTTATCCACACAGCCTCTTTTGCAGCTTCAGAAGCTGCAATATATTCCGCCTCAGTGGTGGAATCAGCTGTCGATCCCTGTTTGGAACTCTTCCAACCCACAACTGCACCTCCGTTAAGGGTAAAGACAAATCCAGATGTAGACTTTCTATCATCGGGATCCGATTGGAAATCGGAGTCTGTATACCCATTAACCTGCAGTTCGTTTCCTCCATAAACTATTAACTTATCCTTAGTACCTTTAAGATACTTTAGGATATGTTTAATGGCCATCCAATGGTCATTACCTGGATTGGACTGATATCGACTAGTTACGCTAACAGCGAAACTGATATCAGGCCTCGTACAATAACATGCATACATTATGCTACCCAAACACGAAGCATAAGGTTGGTTAGACATTCTAACCTTCTCATCTTCTGTTTGTGGACACATCTTCTTAGAAAGATGAATCCCATGTCTGAACGGTATGTTTGCTGTCTTACAGTTACCAAAGCTATACCGTTCCAAGATCTTATCTACGTACGTTGATTGGGATAAACCAATCAGCCTCATTTGTCTATCTCTATAGAGTTTTTATTTATAACCCGAAAACATGGAAGCTTCTCCCAGGTCCTTCATGGAGAAATTCTTACAGAGGTACGCTTTTACGCTTTGCAACATACCTAAATCATTCCCAATTATTAGGATGTCATCAACATATAGGACTAAAAATACGACCATACTCCCACTGGCCTTCTGATACACACAGGATTCTTCAGATTCTTGAGAAAACCAGACGATCTAATAATCTCATCGAATCGAAGATTCCAACTTTGTGAAGCTTGTTTAAGTCCATAAATGGACTTCTTAAGCTTACATACCATACCCGAGGTTTCGCTGGACGTGAAACCTCCGGCTGTTCCATATAGATTCTTCATCAAGAAATCCATTTAGAAAAGCCGTTTTGACATCCATTTTCCAAATCTCGTAGTCATGATACGCACTATAGAAAGCAAAATCCGGATAGACTTAGCATTGCTACCGGCGAAAAGTTTCATCGTAGTCGACGCCAGGTCGCTGCGTGTACCTTTTGCTACCAGTCGGGCCTTGTAAGTTTCAACCTTACCGTCAGGCCCGCGCTTCCTCTTGTAAACCCATTTACAACCGATAGGAACAATTCCTTCGGGAAGCGAAATCAAGTCCCAAACTTGATTTTCATGCATTGAGTCTATCTCGGATTTCATGACACTTTGCCATTTCACGGAGTCAATGTCCAACATCGATTCTCTATAGGTGAAAGGATTTGTCTCTTCAACTAAGAGAACATCCAGACTCTTTTCTTGTATCAAATACAAGCGTTCAGGAGGTCTAGATACCCTTTCCGACCTACGGAGTGTGTGTGTTGAAGGTCCTTCATCTACTTGAACTTCAGGTTCCTCCGTTGGTTCGTTGTTTTCAGGTTGGACTTCATCAAGCTCAATCTGTCTATATTACCACCTTCTGACAAAAATTCTACTTCTAGAAATTTTGCGAAGCGAGCTACGAACACATTTCGATGCTCGGTATCATAGAACGGATATCCCTCGTATTCGAAGGATATCCAACAAACCTAAACTTTTGCCCTCGAGGCGAAAGCTTATCTTTCTGAGTCACCCTGACATAGGCAGGACAACCCCAAACCTTAATATAATTAAGATTTGGTCTCCTACCGAACCATATCTGATACGGTGTCGTAGGAACAGCCTTTGAAGGAATCTTATTCAAAAGATGTGCGGCTGTGAAGAGAGAGTAACCCCATAAGTAATAGGGCAAATCTGTGAAACTCAACATCGATCGGACCATATCCAATAAAGTCCGATTTCTCCTTTCAGATACACCATTGTGCTGTGGTGTACCTGGAGGAGTATATTGAGCGAGAATCCCATTCTCCTTCATATAATCCATGAACTCACCACTCATAGATATTCCCGCCTCGATCTGATCGAAGCATTTAATATATTTACCAGTTTGTTTTTCTACTTCATTTCGGAACTCTTTGAACTTTTCAAAAGTTTCCGATTTATGTCGCATCAAATACACATAACCGTACCGTGATAAATCATCGGTAAAGGTAACGAAGTACGAATAACCACTGTGAGCAGTTTGACTTAGTGGACCACATACATCAGAATGTACGAGTTCCAATAAGTTAGTGGCGCGGTGTCCAACACCAGAAAATGGGGCTTTGGTCATTTTACCCTGAATACATGATTCACAAGTTGGATAGGATTCAATGGTAAGATCTGATATCAAACCATTCCTAACCAATTGGGTAAACGTTTAACGCCAATGTGACCAAGTCTCATATGCCAAAGTTCAGTATTATTAATTATAGGTAAACTACGTTTATTAACTCCATACTCCAGTATTTAATATATCTTTTGAAGTTGCAATGTATAATGACCATGCTGGTTTGGAACATAAGGATCTGAATATTATTTTATCATATAAATACAAAGAACTATTCTTAATATTAATACAAAAGCCTTCTGTATCCAATACAAAAAGTGATATAATATTAACGACACATCCCGGTACAAAATGACAGTCATATAACAAAAGTGTCCCATTCGGCAATGAATCTCGCATACTCCCACTGCAACTGCATCCAAGAGTCTCCACTCCCGAACCGCAACTGCATCTCTCCAGGCTTCAGTTTCCTACTTTCCTTCAGCACCTGCAACGAACGAATGCAAATGTGAATGGGACAAGCAGAATCTAAAATCCAGCTGGATGTAACGGCTTCACAAGCCAAAGATAAATCAATAACTGGAAAAATAAAAGTACCTGATGTAGAAGCTCTGTCTCTCCTCACTTGGGCAATGTAATCAGGACAGTTCCTTTTCCAGTGCCCGACTTTGCCGCAGTGGTGGCATTTGTCTTCAGAAGCCCTTTTGGGATTTGCAATCTTCGCCTGTTGTTGAGGACCAAAAGCCTTCTTCTTCTTCTTGCCTTTCTTGTTCTTTTCCCTCCCTTGGACCATCCTTGGGAGAAGCCGAAAGAGAAGTAGTTCTAGGAGGCGAGTCGGTACTCCTACTCCCTCTTAAGTCCTCTTCTCTCTTCTGCGTGAGCAACATCCTATGTAATTCCTGGTAGGTACAGACAGTCCCGTGCATGTTGAAGTACATCACGAACTGGCGAAATGAAGCTGGCAGTGAACCAAGAATGACACTCCTACCGAGAATGTCATTCAAGATGAGATTATGTTGCCTCAATTGATCGATCAAATCGATCATCTGAAGAACATGTGGGCTGACACTCCTTGCCCCTCATCCAGACGCGCATGGAACAGTTCCATGGCGACTTTGTGAACAATCACTTGTTCTTGGTTCTCAAACGATTGTCTCAATCGCGTCATCATACTATAGGAATCTAACATACCATAGTACTGTTGCTTGAGTTTCGGAGACAGTGAACTAAGGATGTATGATTTAACCCTTAAATCATCATCCTTCCAAGTTTCAAAAACTTGGCGTTCCTCCTCCGAAGCATCCTTACCCACTGCAAGGGGCAATGAACCCTCAGAACATAACCCAGCTTCTCGGAATCGAGGACAATCCTCAAATCCAATTCCCAGTCTGCAAAGTTCTCAGCGCCTTTCAGTTTGTTCGCATCAAGCATACGCGCAAACTGATTTGTGGATTGTGCCGCCATCCGCCAATCTATCATATAGATCACGAAAAACGGTTAGCAGAAATAAAACAGTTTCATATAATATCAAAAGCATAAACTAGATCATGGATTTTTAATCTAATATGCCCTCCCACTAAATCATGCAATACTGTAATCCCAAACAGAATACAAATATTTAATAATTAAATTAAATACTAATAGTGAAAAGTGGATCCCGTGAATATATTTCGGCTCACAGCAGAGGCACGGTCTCGCCTACGTATATTCATCAGGTAGACAACTCATTTGTCAATCATTCACTAATGACTCCTAAGTATCCGGTCCTGGCCGTTTCTCGTTGTCGCTGCGAAGGCAGGCCCACAAGGAGACGTACCAAGGTTAAACTCGTCAATGATAAACTCAAGTTACTTACGTAATCCTGACAGCTAGGGCACGTTCAGAATTCCGCTTTTACTTGAATTTACCTAGTATCTGATATACATCCGGTATAAATAAATCTTTATATCGGCTACATCCTCACAGCAGAGGCACGGTCTCGGATGTAGTCACAAAGAAGTATTCATAAACCGTATTGACAAGACGGACCATATAACATGCATCAAATACATAATTACATTCAAACCTTATTAATTAGGGATTTTCCGCTAAGTGTCATACACCATAAATCTAACCAATTTAGATCCTAATAAGCATGCATAAAGTCAAGAAAACATGATTAAACATTGATTCAATGAAGGCTAATCATTTAGGTGGCCTAGAATCAGACTCGCTCTGATACCATTTTTGAAGGGGTTTTTAGGGGGTGAATCCGGTAACGCAGCGGAAGCGGTGAAAATCCGATTTTCAGATTTCAAAACTTTTTCTCGGATTAATAAATAAACATATTTATTTAATATTCAATAATCAAATTATGAAAATAAATTCAATAAAATAATTTTAAGTGAATTTACCGAAATACCATTGCTTTGTATTTTTGTCCATTTTAGTCGAAATTGATCAATCAATTTTGAATGATTCTAAATCATTTCCAAGATGAACTTAGCATGTTCAAAACATCAAAACACCAAAACCACAAAATCCCCAAAATTCTAGCCAAAGCCGAATGCACCATTTGGTGCCCATTTGGCCATTTGTCATTTCATGCTTCAAAACCTCATCCAAATGAAATCCAATCAACATGAAACTTTATATGCATCATATACACACACAATACACAACATATATGAAAATCCCAAAATTGGAATTGGTCATGAACCCTAATTTTTCAATTTCCACAATTGGACAAATTAGACCAAATACATTAAATCAATTACTTCAATCATCATTCTTCCATCCAATCAAAGTCTCAACACAATGAAACAACTCAAGATCAAATCTAGGTCATTTAAGAGTGGGTCAATAACTCTAGATTAGCAACATGGTTTCAAAACCTTAAAAGAAAGTTAAAACTACAATAGTCACAACCTTCCTTCACCATACATGCTCAACACTTCTATCAAACTTCCATCAACAAAAACACAAAGAAATAAAGAAAGAAATAATCTAAGAACATCACATGTTGAAGCCTAGAACCTAAGGAACAATTTCCTCTCTAATAGCAAGTTTGAAAAACTTACTGAATTCCAAGCTATCTTTGATATTTCTTTCTTTTCTCAAGCTTCCTTAGTTTTCTTCAATGGAGTTTATTTGGTAAAGTGTATTAGGTTAAGTGTAAAGTGAAATGAAAATCAATATATACTTGCACCAAATGTGCCTTGGCCGAATTTCACAAATCCAAACACAAGTTATGTAATTTCATTTTCATTTCAAATTAATTTGGTCAACTTGCATAAATATCTAAATACAACTTTATTGATATTTAATTAAGTCAACAAAAGAAACTAACATCATTTACTTTAAATATCCTAACATAAGATATTTATATTTTAATTAATTAATCATTTAACAATTAAATAATTAATTAATTAATCAAATACAAATATATTAAATATATATATAATATTTACATTAAATATTAAAAACATATATTCATTTAGGATATAAGTCAAATAACTCATTTTGACTATTAATTAATGTGTATTTAAATTAATCAAGTATTAATGTAAATACACAATAATTAGGCAAATGACTATCTAGTCTTTTAGCACGTATCTTGCGTTTAACCTTTAAACGACTTTATAAATAATCAATTATTTATTAATGTGCGCTAAGTGCTCTACGAGTATGTTTCATTATTGAGACTCTCTAGATTCAGGTATATCCGTCACGAAATCTAATTTCGTGTCCATAATCTATCCCCCCGTAGATTATGACGATCACAGATAATCTCGCTGACCATACAGGTCGAGGTCATGGCAAATGTATAATTCCTCCATCACAGGTATCCGGATAAATCCCAGAGAGGATGTAAACGTCAAATCTCTATCGGGATTATCCAGTCGACTATTCTATTAGAAATCTAAAAAAGAATGTTTAGAACTAGCTTCTAAACTTTACCACGGGCCCATGGTTTTATCTGATTGCTAATCATATGGACTACCTATGCTCTGATACACAGAATGGACGGATCCTATCTTGATACACATAGGACACCCTGAGGATCTATCTACATCCAACGAACAACAGCGGAGGTCTGATCTAAATAGATCGGTGACGTGACTGCCGTCTAAGTAGAAGATGTCTCATGTGCCCACAATGGCATCTCAAGTTTAAGAATCACAAGTGCTACTCAACCAAGAAGATTCTTATTGACGCTGGTGTACCATCCATTAAGAATCTTCGGTGAGTCGTTCAGTGTTTATCCGCTATAAACACCTACACGTCTATACTAGTCTCCAGACTAATGGTTCATTGAGAAACCATTGGAATCATATATTCCAGTATACGACATGTACCGGTCTCAACGGGTTTACTATACTGACCAAGTAGTGTAAACCTTGACCAGGAACTGTCTGAGAATGACAACGTCATGATACTACTCAATATCCGTTTGACTCTTTTGCAACTGTATCATGACTAATCATTCTAGGGTCATTATGTCTTTACCATATAGAAAGATAGATTATATTATAGAAACTGGCATATATTATTCATAATAATAATGTTTTACAGAAGTATTAACAGAAATACAACCGGGAATTGGCGCTCTGAGCACCAACCCCAACAGTACTCCCAGTTGGACTTTGATTATTGGTTCGCCCGAATGGACCAAAATTTCCCACGCCTTAAGAAATTAATTAAAAGCCCATTGGACTTTAATTAAATTGACGTTGGACGTTAATCAGCTTTGAGACCCGTAACGATTAAATTTTGGAATTAAGTCGTAAAAGGTTTATAATAAAGTGTAGTAATTTATTTTGGAATTAAATAGAGCGAATTAGGTATAAATAGAAATTGAATGGGATTTAATTATGTAGTTTTAATTTAATTCGAGAATTCATACTTTGAGTACTTATTCGCAAATGAGTTTGACTCGAGCAAAATCAAATCGTTGTTTGAACATTGGATGATCACTAATTATCAGATAACTAATTGATTGAGATTGATTGATAACATACTGTGTGAATACATGGTTGCGATGCAATGAATAATGTGTATCAGATGGATATTAGATGGGGGGGGCAATTTAGAAATTGTTGTATAAATGTTGGAATTATTAATTTGACCTGCGTGTCCAGCCTTATTACCTCATTACTCTTTGTATTCTCTTCTCACCTATTCCCCTCAATGTAAATGAGGTTTCTTTAGAAGTGTAGTGTACGGGTAGAAGTCATACTTGTGCTAAGCGGGAGAGAGAAAGTGAGAGATTTGATCTAGAAACATTGTGTAAAGTATCCATCCGCATATCATTATTATTTTATCATATGCGCTTTATTATGTGTTTAGAATGCATGTTTAAAGGTGTATGATGATGAGACCTTAACAAAGATAATAAATTGGTTGCCAATTTGCATGCGAAAAAACCCTCAAACAATATTAAGCGTTTTTCCTTCCATTGAGTGATTCTTACTCAAGATCTAAGACGGCATTGGTTTGTTGGCCAAAGTCAAGGCCTTTGTCTGTCGAGGATGTGTTTAAATCACGAAGGCTTTGTTACATATTGGTGTCTTGTCCAAGTTGTGGTTTGTTGGCCAAAGTCAAGACCACTTATTGTCCATCGACATTGATTACGAAGCTTTCCATGGTCAATGGGTCACGCTTAACTGGGATCACTAAGTTTGTTGTGCCAAAGCCAATGCTTAGTTGATTCAGAGGAAAAAGGTTAGGTAATATATTGGATATATTGGTATATATAAGATATATATTTTGGACTTGGATGTCCCCCTACTGGATCTAGGAATTGGATTGGATCCAAATGATCTTAGAGATCTACCTAGTTAATTATCATACAATTTGTTGGCCAAAGTCAAGATTGTGTGATATTTAATGGGATCCTAGCCCACTAGGAAACACGGTTTCCCGAGTACTCGACAGAGGGTTAGAGGCTCGCCGAAAAATAGTGGGAGGAAAGATTAAAATCAAGATAAAATTGAAAGATTGACATTTAAAACATAATCCTAGGGAAAATGTATTTAAATGGTTTAATTTTCAAATTGGGAATAAAGTTTCAGGATGGTCCTGGAAAATAATAAGTTACTTTATTTGATAAAATAACATATTATGCCTAAGCCCGGAGTTAAGCAAATAGTAGAGCATAATCTTTGGAAGATTTATGTGATGATAACTTTAGTGCTTAATCCATCATATTTTCCAAATAGACTCCTTAATTTCTTTGTCAGAATTAAGGGTTAGATCCTTAAAGTATGATAATGAAATTGAAGGATTTTCATAAATCTATACTTAGATTTTAGAAGTACTATAATTGCAATACTAACTCTTGGAGAGTTAATGACTATTCTCAAGGAGATAAAGTCAAACTTTGCAATTAGGCAAGTAGCGGAAGGCGCACCTTACTTCGATATTCTAGAAACCCGAGGCTAGGCCAAAGGCTTCTGGAATGTGGAAAAGTGCAAAGTCAAAATCATTATAATCTTCTGGGAAGATAAAGGACATATCCCAAAATGTCTGCCTAAATTGTGGCAAACGGGATCGCGGAAGCGTGACTGCCGTTTGGACAAAGCAGACATGAAGGAATTGAAGACGAGCAAGGCTCTGACTTCAAATATGTTTGTCATAAATATATTCACTACTAGTATTAAAATTGGATTTTAAATACTTAGTGTAATACATAATATATATGTATTGATGTTCAGAATCTGTTTTGAACAGGATACTGACTTCAATAGAGATTTATCTACGAATCGGAAACGGGACGAAAGTCGCTGTTTTAACCGCATAAACCTAATTTTAGGAACTACCCTAGGGAGTGTACCTAAATTTGGAAACTGTTATAATGTAACTAGTTTGACTAGATACATTATCTTCATACCAGTGTTTAAACCGCTGCGGGTGAACCTTTATATTCTGGAACACTAAAGTGTTTTATTATATAAAGATGATATTGAGATAAACACATTAGATGTGAATAACAAATTTATATTTTGAATATAAATAAATCTCAAATATATAATATGACAAACAAATAGCTCAAACTGATTTGATCAGAAGAGACTAATTGTGGCATTGTTGTCTGGGACACAATCAAACAAGACTCGTATATCTACACTTTCGAAGAGTGGGTACTAGGACTGATTTGATTACATTCAAATAAAGTCTACGAATCCAGTTTATTGGGCAAAGTGCCTATAACACATTTACTTGGTAAAAGTGTAAATACCACCGATCTGTTAGCCCTAGTTCATAGTGAAGCAAGTGGGCCCATGTCTAGCTAGGCTAGATGTGGACATGAATATTTCGTGACCTTTACGGATGTGGCATCGCGTTATGGTTATGTGTTTCTTTTGAAGAACACAAATCAGAAAATTTTAAAGTTTCGACACGAAATAGACAAACAGATCGGCTATAGTATTAAACCGTCACGGTAAGACCATAATGGAAAATACTTAAGCAATAAGTTTCTAGTATACTTGAAAGAGTATAGTATTCTTTCAATGAGGACTCCTCCCGGAACACGTCAATTTGACGGTGTGTCCGAACCGAGAAACTGAATTTTGTTAGACATGATAAGGTTAATCATGAGTCGCTCTGAGCTACCATTTCCTTCAATGGATAAGCATTAACAGTGCATAACATATTTTGAATAAGGTTCCATAAAAATCTGTTTGACAGATATCATATTAGATATGAACAAGAAAGAAACTGGGTTTCTCATTCCTGAAAATTTGGGTATGCTGGGCATATGTTTGGATGATACCAAACTAAAACCCAAATTGGATAAGTGCCAAATTATAGGTTATTCTAGGGATACCATAAGTATAGTACTTATACAACTCACAAGAGAACAATTTAATTGTTGCTCGCCATGCGGTTTTCCTAAGAGGTATACGGATATGCAGTGGTAAGTGGGAGGATAATATAACTCGATGAAAATCAGAGTGATACTGTTCAAGGCAACGATTCATAATAGAACACAAATAGTTCATCAAGGATGAAACTATACCAGTAATCTTCGAATACATAAGAACCACGTAGTTCGGAGAAAGTCAGAAAACAACCTGGGGTATGGGTTTCTGATCTCACCTCATAAAGATGTCAATCTTTTGAGGTATACCAACTGACTACGGAAGTGATACAAGGTATCGACTCCCAATTATGGCAAAGTGCCATGTGTCCGAATGGATTCCATGTAAATCAACTGTGTTTGGACACTAGTTGTTGTACCGCAAGGCATTATTCCTATTGGTACTATATAAGTTTTCAAGGAAGACATACATGGAAGGCAACATACCAACGTATAAAGCTAGGCTTTTAGCGGAAATGTATCGTTATCAACATTGTGTTGATTACGATTCAACCTCTTACCTGTTGCCACGGTAAATCCATTTGGATAATGCTTGCTAATGCTGCATGTTTCAATTATGAAATATGTCAGCTGAACGGGAAAATCGCTTTCCTTAAATGGAAACCTTTCGGAGGATGTTTACAACATCCTGTCGGTTTTTCGTACCAAAACTAGCAAACAAGGTTTGCAGGTTATTCGATCTATGTTTGGATTAAAGCAAGCATTAGGTTCTTGGAATTACCGTTTTGATGTAATCATAATAGTTTATGATTTAATTCAAAACGAAATGATTCTTGTGTATATAAGGAGGTTAGTGAGAGCGCAATGACAATAAATGTCCTATAAATAATGATAATATGTCATTTCTTGGAAATGATATTCCCATAATAACAATCGGTGAAAGCTTGGCTTTCATGAAAACTCTCCGCGAAATCGTACATTGAAAAATGTACGCGACCTGGTGTCTCATACGCTTTGAGCATATGGATTCAAAAACGGGCCAATCCAAGTGATGGTCACTGGATTAGAGTTAAGAAAATCCTTTAGTATCTTAGAGAACTAAGGATGGTGTCTTAAACTTTGGAGAAGGAGAACTTGAAGTGACTGGGATCACTGTTGCAAGTTCCCTAACCGATTAAACGACTACAAGTCGCATAACGGTACTATAAAGTTTGAATAACGGTACAGTGAGCGGGAAATATTCCAAAGAAGATACTGTTACCGAATAAACAACAAATGCGGTTTATTGATGCAGCTGAGGCAGCAATAGAAGCCATTCGGATCGATAATAATCTAATCAGATTAGATATAGTTCTTTTAGCAGCTGAGCTAGGCTTCAGCGCATGCTAAATAATAATGGTCTCATCAACGATCCAGATATATATAGTTCGATATTCATCTGATTCGTTCGGATCATACATCGTGACGATGTGATGATCGAATAAATTGCATCAGATGATAATCATGCAAATCCACTGACGAAAGCATCCTCAGCAGTTTGAGCCAACCGTACATAGTTCGGGTGTCAGACACTCGAGTGACTGGCTATAGGCCAAGTGGGAGATTGTTGGACAATTATGACCCATAGCGTCACTATTTGTACAGATCATGGTGTTGTTGTACAAATTAACTATGTGACAAAGGAGATTGCTCTCTTATCATTTGTGATTAGATCACCAAGATATATAAATGATAGGAGGTCCCTATGATTTGTTGCTGGATTGAGAATGATATGAGACAGTATCAGTCCACGAAGGATAAATCATTAAATATCCATAGTCAGAGTATTATCGAGATTGGACATCGATAAATGTGTAAAAGACTAGTATTACACTTGTGCGCGTTGTGTGGGCACAACGGCATAGTTCTCGTATATTTGGGTATATGATACTCATGCAAGTGTAATAGAAGGTTGTGTTTTACCGATGGTATGGGAAATAGCTTCGCTCTGGATAGACCCCCTCGGAATTCCATTGGTAGTATGACTATGTGTCTATGGAAGTCCGAAATCAGGGTAGGTGTATTTGGTCTTAACCTGAGACTTGCACCGTTAATACTTGCGACAATCAATATACTTTGGTTTTGGTCATCCATGGCTTTAACCGGTTTCTGTGTACACCTCTTCTAGGTATATCGAGAATCGTAGTGTGTTGGGTGTGATGTCAAGACGGAAGTATCACTCCAGTCATAGTGGAGATGAGGGTCACGTAGGATACGGTACTTGTTCTCTTAAATGCTGCAGCTATCGGGATATTATGACTAGGTCATGTATATTCGATTATAGAGACTAGTTGCTAGTAATCCGATATATGCTTCGTACGGGGCAGACACTGTACCAGCCCCAGGCCTAGCACGTGATCATCCGATACTGGATCGACATACACAATACTACGTATACTACGCCTGATATAGATCGCTTATTCCTGTAAGCATATTTCTAGAGAATTGGGTAGGCATGGCGCTTTGCTAGAAGCCAACCTTGTCTTGTAAATCGGTATAAACGTAGTACGAGGTACTTACGTGTTCGGATAGTCCGATGACCGAATTTACTGCCAATATATCCGGGGATCTCATGGGTCGCTTCCCGAAGATTCACCGATGACGTATGACCCGCACTTTATTAACCTGAGATTAATTAGTAGAGAGAGAAAATTAATCTGGGATTAATTGAGGAGATATTTTATCTGGGATAAAATATCAATTAAAGAGAGAAAACGATTAATTTGGAATTAATCGATAAATTAATATATTTGATATATTAAACGAAATTAGATTTCGACGCGGAATTAAAATTAGATTTTAATTCGGGCGAACGAGTTAATTTAGAATTAATTCGTTAGCGACGTGAATTGTAATTATGCTTGGCATGATTATTTAATTAAATTATATTTAAATTACGACGCAACGGAAAATTCGATAATTTGGAATTAGCGAACCCGAGCCCGGGATTGTTTGCGAGCGCATTCGCATTTCGAATTTGAGTGCGGCACACAAGTCAAATCAAGCGTCAAATCATTAGTCACATCAAGCGTCAAATCACATGTCACTTTGAGTGATGTGACAATTTGATTGATTGAGTGATGTGAGTTGTTGGAGTTGTTGGATGGCTTTGAAAGCCTTGACTTTTGAAAGCAAAATGTGTATATGATTTTTTGAAAATCAATTACCATTTTATAACACAACCTAACACTTCTCTTATCTCTCTCTTCTCTCCCATTCTCACGCCTAAAGTGGGCTGTTCTTGAGCTTCTGGTTTGCTCACTGCCGTGAGCAGTGAGAGAAGAAAATGAGTGATTTTGTTGCAAAATCAAGGTGCTAGCACACTCCGGAGTCGTCTGTAGATGATAAGGAAACCCACCCGTGTGCATGGAATCGTTTCATCACAAGCTTGGAGCTTGCATGAAGGATCAAAGCCGAAAATGGAGGACTTGGAAACTGCCACTGCTGTGACTTGCAAAGAAGGGAAGAAAATGTTTTTGTTGTTTGTCGCATTGTTGGACAATTATGACCCATAGCGTCACTATTTTTACAGATCATGGTGTTGTTGTACAAATTAACTATGTGACAAAGGAGATTGTACTCTTATCATTTGTGATTATATCACCAAGATATATAAATGATAGGAGGTCCCTATGAATTGTTCCTGGATTGAGAATGATATGAGACAGTATCAGTCTACGATGGATAAATCATTAAATATCCCTATTCAGAGCATTGTCGAGATTGGACATCGATAAATGCGTAAAAGACTAGTAATACACTTGTGCGCGTTGTGAGGGCACAACAACATAGTTCTCATATATTTGGGTATATGATACTCATGCAAGTGTAATAGGAGGTTGTGTTTTACCGATGGTATGGGAAACAGCTTCGCTCTGGATAGACCCCCTCAAAATTCCATTGGTAGTATGACTATGTGTCTATGGAAGTCTGAAATCAGGGTAGGTGTATTTGGTCTTAACCTGAGACTTGCACCGCTAATACTTACGACAATCAATATACTTTGGTTTTAGTCGTCCAGGGCTTTAACCGATTTATGTGTACGCCTCTTCTGGGTATATCGAGAATCGTAGTGTGTTGGGTGTGATGTCAAGACAGAAGTATTACTCCAGTCATAATGGAGATGATGGTCACGTAGGATACGAGACTTGTTCTCTTAAATGCTGCAGCTATCGGGTTATTATGACAATGTCATGTATATCCGATTATAGAGACTAGTTACCAGGCATCCGACATGTGCTTCGTACGGGGCAGACACAATTCCATCCCAGGCCTATCACGTGATCATCCGATACTGGATCGACATACACAATACCACGTATACTACGCCTGATATAGATCGCTTATTCCTGTAAGCATGTTTATGGAGAATTGGGTAGGCATGGCGCTTTGCTAGAAGCCAACCTTGTCTTTTAAATCGGTATAAATGTAGTACGAGGTACTTACGTGTTCAGATAGTCCGACGATCGAATTTACTACCAACATATCCAGGGATCTCATGGGTCGCTTCCCGAAGATTCACCGATGACGTATGACTCGCACTCTAAATTAATCTGGGATTAATTAGAAGAGAGAGAAAATTAATCTGGGATTAATTGCGGAGATATTTTATCTGGGATAAAATATCAATTAAAGAGAGATAACGATTAATTTGGAATTAATCGATAAATTAATATATTTGATATATTAAACGAAATTAGATTTCGATGCGGAATTAAAATTAGATTTTAATTCCGATATATTGGTTTGAATATGTGGAATTGAAGTTTAATAGAATTGTTTGTGTGACTATATTGATATAGAAGTTTTGAGGATGAATTTAGGTAAGATAGACTTGAGAAAGCAAGTGCAAGAACCTGGAAATCGGATGCGCGTCGCGACACCAATGGGGTCATCGTCGCGACGCATATTGGAAATTAAGACATAATGGTTTCGGGAATGTACGCGTCGTGATGCGTAACACCTTGCGTCGCGATGCGAGATCAGAATTTTCCCCAAATTAGTTTTAATTCATTCCAGTTTCACCCCAGCATGCTAGAGGCCACCATATGGGTCTCTGTTGTGATATTTTATATCGTATCGCAAGTGTACGGTGTCAAGTTTTAGTAAAGATGAGTGAAAGAGTGTCGAACCCACATGGATTGCGTTCAACTCGCACTAAGTACTATAATTAGTAAACCTAACTTTATTTAGAAAACAATTAATTAAGATTAAACTAAATAAATAAGATATGAAAATATTTAAGTAGGAGAAACCAATACGAGAGAGATTCTAGAGTCTAATTTCACCTAGCTATCCCCTATGTATTTGTCATGCCAATCAATCCTTACTCAATTGCATTATTTATAAGTCAAGAATCCTAAAGTATTCAACTCCCTTTTCCAAGCAATAATGAAAAGATTATTAATTACGGACTTCGATATCCCTACGAAAATCTAGTAATTAACAATTTATTACGCTTTGTGACTTCAAAGGAACTACAGATTCTCCCGAACTCTATAAAATTCCTAGGTTATATTCTCTAGATCCTATTCAAAATTCTTTTCTCCCGAGCGATAGATTCTAAACATGCATCATCTCAATTTGTGGCCAACAAACAAGAAGCATTAAACGTAAGAGAATACAAAAAAAAAAACTTAAATAAAACTTCATAACAATTAAATTGACAACCAATATATAGTTTCAAGCATCAGCCACATCATCCTCTAGAATTATTGAGTTAGTTCATGACTAAAGAAAAAACAATGACAATAGGGTAATGAACATAATGGACATCATTAGAGTTTAAAGAAGAAAACTAGATGATAAAACCCGAATTGAATCCCTTCCTCTTCGGACGTCATCGTCTTCGTCTCCTCCTATCTTTCTTCAATCCTCCTCCATGGATCTCTCTAAAAATATGTGTTTTTTAGTCTTTTCTGTGTATTAGCCTCTTCCCTAGGGTTTTGGACGAGCTTCTATATTTATAGGGAAGTCCTGGAGTCCTTATGGATGTAAAATACGACCAAATTAATCTTCTGGGAGTCTGTCGGGGCGCCGAAAAGTGGTGCCGCGCTGCCCAACTCACTGGAAATTATATGGCAGGATTTTGAAGCGGTGTTGCGACTCCAAGAAATGGGTGTCGCGACGCAAGGCATTTTTTTAAGATTCTATTTTCTACATTTTTCGCTTTTCCCGTGTGCTTCTGATGCATCCGTTGGGTCCCAAAACACGTACAAATGCCCCAAGATCCATGTTCCCATGCTTCCTTCAAATAAAACATAAAACAAACTACAAAATACATTAAATGAAACGAAACCTAACAAAATAATAAGCTAAGAATGCAAAAATAAGTGGGTATAAACCGCACTTATCAGTCTCGTATCAGTTCGTGAATATACAGTACACCATGATATAAGGATGATATGCTTTGAAATAATAATAAGTGCTTATGTGGATAAATTTAGTTTAATTCGGAATATGTTCCCTAGCCCATTTTCTAATCAAAGCAGTCAATCATAGATCATCGCATGAACCGGAGTTTCCTCAGCAAGCGAGTAATGCCAGCCAGATTCCAAACCAGTGAGTGGATCTTTCTTTTCAATGTTTATTTTACTTATATAGTTTGGTGTCAGACTTACTTTTTAAGCACTTAGGGCATTAACCAATTTCACTATCAGTTATATTTTATTCAATTTGTTTTGGGAAATGATTTAGAAAAAAATGTTTTCAAAATATTAGTTTTATGATTTCGAGGCTGGGGGAAAAACCCACTTCAGTATCTAACTGGATTTATATATGGAATTGACGGACAACACATGTGTACATGTAGAGGACTGAGGGGACGACGATACGTAACGCTCTCAGATCCTAGTTCAGGACTATGGATGACAGATGCCCCTAGATCCTAGTTTCAAGGTCAAGTAGTAGCATGGATTCACACTCTTGACTCTAGTTCAGGGACAGGTAGTGGCATGGTTTGGGGGACAGCGATACGTAACACCCCAATGTCATGGATTTGTACTCCTGGCTCTAGATAGGCGTATGAGGGGACGGCGATACGTAACGCCCCCATGCGTTAGGTTTTTTAGATACAGTTTTCAGAGACATTTTTTAGAAACAGTTTTCAAAAACAGATATTTCAGAAATAGTTTTCAAAACAGACATTCCAGATACATTTTTTCGGAACCAATTTTTCAAAAGTAGACTTTAGAAAATTTTTTCAGAAAGAAAGTGGTTTCAGATTAATAGAAGAGATTTCAGGAAAATGATTTGAGATGAATATGATTTTAGATTCATGGATCCTTAAAAAGAATTTTTAGTATTTACTCTTAAATCGTCCACTCACTTAGATCATTCAAACGATTTAAACCCCCCACTCCCAGTGTTTTATTTTGCAGGTTCATAGAGGACAAGCTCGCGGGGATGGATACTGATAGCAGTCATTAGAGAGTTGGTCCATCAGGTCAAGTCAGGGATTAAGTCCAGTTCAGTCAGAGACTGTCATGTAACATATATGTTATACAATAATGGTCACATGTATACTCCATTATAGAAGTTATTGTCAGTGTTGAAATGTGTATTTAAATAGAGTACTTAGTATTAAGAGTATTATTCATACATGGTTAATGATTAGGCTATGGTCTCATACATGAGTTTATATATATGTGAGAAAAGAATAGCAGTTATCAGAAGTCAGAGGCTTATGGAGATGATACAGCCTATCCCCCTACCGGTAACATCTCCCGGATTGGGGATGTTACAAAAATGTGATCACACCATGTATCTTTATCTATTTAATGAATATTTTATTTGGGGATTGTGAACAAATCCCATTTAACTAATAATCTTTATTGGACCAGAGATTTATTAAACTAATACATTGAATGTATGTAATCTAATGAATTATAAATAACTAATGATAGTTTTTTATGCTTTGTAACTTAGTCGATGAGTTGTTATGACATAGTTACGTATTTCTGATGAGACACAGATTGAATACTTTCACTAGTTCAAAGATTTTTAGATCTTGAATTTGAAAACTGTATCTTTAAAATTCGTAGCAAGTCATTGAATTGTTCAAAGATATTTAATGTGATCAAATTGGCACAATTAGTTTTGTGGTTATTTAATGAATATGATTCTTACTCAATATTATCTTTTTATGATTACATTATGTTGGAGTTGGTTAGTGGGAGGAATCGAATCCTATATAATTTGATTCATTTTATATTGAGTATTACCGAGTTAATTTCAATACTCTTGGGGTTATGCTTTAGTAACACTAATTCTTCATTTTGAATAGAAGTTTCATTAGTTTCTAATGTTACGTATTTGATATGCATAAGTAGAAAATTCAAAATCTTGAAAAGTTTGAGATTTGAATATTTCTTTTGTATAATGGTTATACAATTGAAAGCACTTGCGCCTCAGAGGTATAAGTAAAGTTTGTCATTTATTCTATTTTATAGAATCATGTATTTTATTTGATAGAATATATTTTTCTATGATCCCGAGTAATAAGCTTCCAAAGGCTCCGCATGCAAGTTACGTTCTTCACCACCTTCGAACGAAACCTGCCAAGGGGTTCATGTTCGACATGCATTCGATAGGTCGTTCGAATGAATTTTCGACAGATTGCGCTTTAGTCACACGTTTGAGTGACATTTGAACACCGTTGCATGTTATAGTTATTTTGGACTCATTTTGAAGGTTCTTTTGGGCTTGGGAAATCCTACCTATAAAAAAAACTTTAGCCTCTTTACCATGGTTGGAAAAACAATATCAAAATCTCATATTCTCTCTAGTTTTCATCTTCTCAAGAGCACTCATCCTTGAAGACTCAAATCCCATATCTTTTTCCTTTTGAGTGATCTGTCTTTTCAACCATCATCAACCCTATAAACAAAAATTAAACTAATAATCTAAACCTTCAGAGTTCTAAGGTGGAGATTGGTGATTGGAGTTCTGACGTTGCGAGTTCGCATAAGTGATTCACTTACATTTCAGAAGTTCTGAAAAAGCTGCTTGGTGCGGGCTCGAGTAGTTCTTCGGGTTATTACAATAATGAGAATAGAGTCAGCAAAGTTTTTGCTTCAGGTTTTTTCACAATCTCTGTAAGTTTTCTCATATAGTGGATTTGGGTGGTAACCAATATCCGAAGTGGTTTTTCTCTCCAAAGCATTTTCACTTCGTAAACAAATCCGCTTCTTATTTGTTTACTTTTGTAATTTACTTTATGCTTGATTATTTACTGCTATTGACGGCTTGTACTTAAGGATGCTTGAATTCTAACGATAGAAACTCTATCTTAGACATGTCTTTGATCGAGTAGATTTTTTAATTCCGCATGTTATACTTATTCCCCCGTAAATATATTGGGTCAAAAACTTTGTGAATTTTCAGTAAGAATGTCAAAGCAAACAAAATATGATAATTTATTTTGAGCCAATCAGATTAATTTTTATTTAAAAAAAAAACATTAAGCTTGATAAAATCAAATAATGTGTGTTTAGAGATACATAACATCATATAGAATTGGGCTACTTAGAGATTCAATCAAAACTCCAAATGTAAGCCAAATTATACAGGAAAAAAAAAAATAATTGGCATATCAAATTATCTATCCAGCTTTAGAAAAAAATGATTCAAAAATCTGTTTATATCAAGCAGTACCTAATGAAAGCGAAATAAGTAGGGAGATCGACTCATCGAGTCGATCCAAAGAAAAATACCGTCGTTCGTTGGTTATTAGAGACATCCTAAAAACATCTAGGGTTGAAATATGGCATTCAAATTAAGTTCTGAATTAGTAAAACCGAAAGCAAAAAATGCTATACACATGCTGCTGAACTATGCAACCAAAGACAAACAGAAAGTAAAATTTCCATTGCAAATTATATTACATAACAAATATTCATGCAGTTTCTGAAATAAAGTCTGAATTATTTCAACATCACAAATGCAATTTCTCGGAAACACTCTTGCAGTATGAGGCCTTTTTCCTGCAGCTCATAATTCTGAAACTCTGTCTCAATATATCAATATCTCTTTCCTTTTTGTGCACTTCATTTTCCACAGAAGCTAATTGTGCTTTCAGAGCTTCAATGTCTTGTTCTTTGCCTTTCAGTTCCCTCCTCAGCTCTTGTATCATTCTATATTCCTCTGCTCTCCAATACACTCTATTTCCTTGAGTCACTAGCAACAAGATTATTATGTTAATAAAACATTAATTGTTAATCAAATTGTAAATAAAGAAGAGAGAAATTAAGAAAGCACCATGTGTTCTTATAATAAGATCATCAAGCTCAGTCTTGATAGCAAGATAAAGCTGCTTCCATTTCTCCACAGCTTCATCTCTCCGCACTCTTTCTTCTTTCAATTGCTCAATTAAGAAGTTTGTTCCCAAAATCTTCCACTGTTTTTCCTTTTCATCAACCTTCTCTTTCACTAACCCATCTTTCATTTCCCCAATCTTCTCTTCCAAGTTCATCCTTAGCCTCTTTACTTCTTCCTTAAGTTTCTTTCTCTCCTGCTTCCACTCAGCTTCTTTGAAAGCAAAAAACATCACTTCCTTTTCATAAGCTCTACTCTCTTTCTCCCTCTCGTGCACCATCCCATTGATTTCCTCTCTCAAAAGCCTTATCTTTTCTGTCAAAATCCTCACATCTTTGTGACTTAACTTGCTCTTTTTCTTGCTTGGAAAGTTACCCATGATTGTTATTACTTCTTTTAGCTTGATAGAGAAAGAGGAAGTGGAGAAATATAATGGTGGTGGGTCTTTGGATCAAAAGAGAAGTGTGTGGATCACAAATATTTTGCAGCTTTTTGCAGAGGCTCCAAGAGCAGAGCTTATAGTACATTTAGTTAAATACTACATGCAACGTGAATATATAGCCATATGCATCTATTATCTCTTCTTTTTGATATTTTTATAATGTGTTACACTCTACCGATATATATCAGTTCATACATTTATAGCACAACCGAGAGGTCTACCGCACTTAATTTGAAAATTTACTGTCAATTAGAGACGAGACTTCTACCCCACACATATAGATTTCTCTACTCCAGTCTATTTTTGCTACTTTAATAATTGATCGAAGCGTCAAAAGATTCCCTTGAAGAGAGGCCAATATCTTTATCTGATTGATTTTACATAAAGACAAGGTCACACAAAAGAGATGCAAATATTGATACATATATGTGAATGGAAAAAGATGAGTTTAATTGAATTACTGTTATCAATTCACATGCACAAGTACTGTTTAGAATATTGATTTCACAATCCAATTATTAGCAAAATAGTGCCAAAGTCTTCAGTGGTCCTACATTCTCTACAATCACATTAAAGCTACTTGTACCAGAGCTCTTTGCCCGGGCATATTAGTCTCTCAGTTGAGTCAAGAGGTTGACACGGGTAATGGCAGAGGCAACCCTGAGTTTTTGGGTCATAGATGGGTTCTTAAATTAAGATCCATATCAATAAAGAATTATATCATATACTTAGAACTTGAGATTTTATTAAATTTGTGATATAGCCGCCTCTGTGGATTATCCCCAATACTACTTTTAACACGAGAATTTTACGGTTAAAAACTCAACTCACCTTGGGAAATTAACGAAAAGGATTATGCCAACAGATACTTCATAACATTATAATTTATTGTACTTTAAACAAGTTATTATCATGATATCAATGCTATGTACAAGTTAGGTACCAAACAAAGTAATGTTCTACAAGTTACCGCCAGTTTTGTAATTGTAAGCTAATCATCGGATTCCCTAAGCCGAAAACGACTTGCAGTAACCATATATGGCATATGATATTTAAGAATGGCATGAATTGTTGCAGCAAGAGTATGTCCATATTCCATTAATTTACCATCTAGCATGGAATGTATAGATGACTTTTCAACAAACACTTTGCTATCGTTATTTTTTATTGATATTTTGAGTTTTAAACTTCTACGGCTAAGGCTTGTCTTCAGTATTATTTTTTTTTTATTTTTTTATTTTTTTTAAAATCGTTGGAAACCATCGCCAAACTACCTGTTCCGAGCTTAAGCGGAGCAGATAAAACCCCTAATTATCTCATGTTCTTACAAAAAACGCATTCCCTGAATTTGAATTCAAGACCTCAAGGTGAGATCCTGAACCCTACACCATCAAGTCATGTCCCTTGGGACGTCTTCAGTATTATTGTTAGGCTCATATGATCACTTCAGGGCGATACCGGCTATAAGCGGGCTAGGCGACATGTTTATTGCCCCCTGTTTTTTTAAAAATAATTAATGATTAAGGATCCCAAATTTATTTTTATAACATTATTGTATAATTAAGGAATTTTTGGACCCCGATCATATTATGACCGATCCTGGATCACTTAAGCGCTTTCTCTAATCTGACATCAGAGCTAAGGTATTAAGTTTTTTCTCTAACTCAACTTAGCAGAAATTATGTAATAATAGTAATTGAGATGGCAAGCAGGATACTTCTTGTTGGGGTTTTGTGGTTGGGGCGAAATCGTAATTTAAAAATTTTAAACTTACCGAATAAATTATTCAATATCCAATATGAATAATACATTCATATTTCACCTAAATATTTTATTCGATATCAAATAACGATATAAATAATTTCGAAAAATACCGCGAAATTTTTACGAAAATGTTTTTCCGTAAAATCACATAAAACTCGTTTACGACTGAACTGACCAACCAATGCCACACGGGGCTGCCTAGGTCAGCCCCAATAGTGATTGGGCAGTTCATGGGCTGCCCGAACAATGACCAATTGACTGTTTGGGCAGCCGCTACCCGGTAACATCGTTTTTCACCATTTTTGCATATTTCACTCCAAAATAATTTCCTTCAATTATTCTAATGCTCAATACACATCCAATATATTTAAACATCATATTTTTCATTACAAAAATTCTGAATTTTTCAGACCTGGAACAGAATATGAAATTAATATTTTTCATCATTTAAATCCAATTTTCTCAATATTAATCATATTAATCACAACACCAATCAAAGCCTCCACAAATAAAGAACTCAAGAACAATTCTACGTATTATTAGAGTAGTCATAACACTCTAGAATGACAACAAGTTATCTAATAACCAAAGTAAGCTTATATTGCACTAATTAAGATTACTAACTTTCTACGTATGCATATATTCATTTTCAAAGCATCCATCCATCTCAACATATATTTAAGAGGGAATATTAAATCTACATCATATGTAAATAGATAGAACAATAGAAACAATTTTTCCATTTGAAGAGAGTAAGAAAAATACCTTAATTTTAATTTTTTCTTCAACAAAGCTCTAGCACTTTATTTTTTTTTCTCTCAAACCTCTATTTTTTATGTTCATGGAAGCTTTTTCTTCTTAAGCAAATGAAACATAGTTCACTTTATATATGTAGGGTGCTTGGCCGAATTATAGGGACAAAATTGGTCAAAATTAGTTTGCAAATTTAATTAAAGTAAGTCATTATCAATTTGATAAACTTAACCTTTAATAAACTTGCCATTTGTAACATATTACAACAAGTCATTAATCTAGCAAATGATGACATTAGATATTTTATTTTTAATTACTTAATTATTTAACAATTAAATAATCAAATAATTAATTAATACAAATTTCTATAAATATGTATTTTTATTTACACTAAATAACCAAATACATATATTAATGACAAATGTCAAAAATATAATATTTAACAATTAATTAATGTGTATTTAATAAAATCATGTATTAAATACAAATACACATTAAATAAAAAATGACTGAAATGCCCTATGCATGTATTTTCGTTTAACCGTTAAACGAATCGAATTAACTTATTTAATTTGATAAAGTATTATGAATAATTTATATTATTCATAATGTGTTGCCCAAGTGCTCAACGAGTACACTTCATATTGTGAGACTCTCTAAGTTCAGGTTTATCCGTCACGAAATCCTATTTCGTGTCCATAATTCACCCACTCGTAAATTATAACGACCACGGATAATCTCGTTAAACTATGCAAGTCGAGCTCATTGCATATGTATAATCCATCCGTCACAGACTATCGATATTATATCGGGGATATATATTGGAACGTCAAATCTCTAAGATATAATATAATCGACTTACAAATTTACGATCTCTATATAACACTCGTAACTCGTTTCCGCAGTGTACCATGCATGGTTTTAACAGATCACAAATACATGTAGGATACATATGCTCTGTACACAGGACTGACAGATTCTATCTGATACTCACAGGATATCATGAGCATGAGTCCACACCCAACGAACAGACGGAGGTCTGATCTAAATAGATCGGTGACATGACTGACATCAAAGTATGGAGGATGACTCATATATCTACAGTGGTATCTCAAGTCGAAGGACCACAATGCTACTCGACTCGAGAAGATTCATATTAACGTTGGTGTACCATCTATTATGAAATCTTTGGTGAGTCGTTTGAGTGTTTATCAAATAAACACCTAGACGTCTATACGAGTCTCCTAAGACTCATGGTTCATTGGGACAAACCTTCAGACCAAGTCTCGATATACGACATGTACTGGTCTCAGTGGATTTTACTAACCCACCCGTGTTAGTAAATCTTGACCAGAAAATTTATTTGAGAATATACAACTTATAGTGACACTTTCCAATGTCAATTACAAATTGTGTTGTAATTGCGCACTACGTTGTAAATCTTAGGGTCTTTGTCTAATATATACATATCACTAAATCAGATTTAGTTTCAATCTAATCGTTATTAGAACGAATACGTATATAAAAACAAGAGGTGTAACCATAAATAAGTAATATTATGAAAAAAATGAATTGTTCATGTTGACGGCGGATTTTGGTCTAGGGTAATTTGGGAATATTACTCCCGAGACAGTTCCTCCCTCAATAGTAAATTTGTTGGTTATGTGGGAACCAAAGGCAAATTTAGCAGAAGACAGACAAATGCACCAATCAACAAGGAGATTTAACGTGGTTCGGCGGATCAGGTCCAACCTACGTCCACGGACACAAACATAATGATATTTTTATTACTGAGATATGCTTCTATGATATCTATTATGTTTACAAGCTTGATCGTAGTGATCCTGTTCTTGATTCTGATGCCCTTTACACATACTCTACCCTTCTATTTATAATAGTACAGAAATCAGACTCCTTCTTTTACAAGGGTTCCTAGTTGAATCAATCTTCTTCTCCCGCAAGGATTCCTAATCTAAAACTATCTATACTTCTCTTATCCTATTTGGACACTCATTCATCAAGTCTCCCCATGAAAGTAGGATAATTTGTCATCTTATCCAAGAAAATATGATGCCTTATCTTCCTGAGCACGCCTCGCTATCTGGTCGGTCTTCATGAGGTCGGTCATGGTAGTCCTTTGAACTGAGAATGCTTCTGCCGATCTGATAATGCTCGGTCATCGGAACCAAAGTGGTCGGTCACCAATCATCAAATGCTCAGTCTCTACCTGTTGGCTTTATAACACTCATGTGGTCAGTTCGGTATTAATAATCTCGATCAAGAAGGGAATTACCTTTTTTACCCCCTCGGTGCTCCTTAAATAACATTGGACCTGAAAACACCATCAACATCTGTCCCCTAGTTCTCGGTTCCAATGAGTCATACAAGTTGGTGCCGGGAACTATATAAGAGTGGTACGGTTGATGAACTGATAGCCGATCTTCTGAAGGAGAAATTTTGTCTGCCCACACTTACATCCTGATCGGTCTGACTCAGGTGTTCGGTCTGACTTTCTTCCTACCGAGGTGAAATCCCCTTATTGTTCTTCTGTAATTTTGTCCCTCGAGACGCGCAACCGTCACATCCTCTTAAATGCCCATCGGATCACTTCTAGGGTTTGACGAGAGCCTGCCACTTGTCAACCATCTGTCGTGCTCCCGCCAAAAGCAAAACAATCTGACCGTTATGGTCAGTTAAAAAGACATCCAATCTCAGCCGTCCATCCAATTCTGAAAGATCATTTTAAAAGCGACACGTGGTGTAAATCTGACGCTTTCGTTCAATCTAACGGCCACAAATGCACCGATCAGACTATAACAAAATGTAGTAAACACTGTTGCCTTCTTTCACGAACTCTTCGATCTCCCCAATCCACGAGAACTCTTCTCTTTTAGCTGTGACCAGTGAATCCTCAGAACGACCAGACCGCTCCGAGTAATCTGCAACCCTTCTAAAAGAAACAAGTAAGTCTTCTGAACGACCTTTTGCTTTTGCTTTCCATGTGTTGCGAATCCTGCTCCCTTTTGTTCATTTCTTTATCCCTTTTTTTTGTGTTTTGGTTTTGTGCTGCTAGAGAGAGATTTATGGCTTGATCGATTTTTAGAACTCACAAGCTTAGCTTTAGAAATTAGCTATAGACTGACCTCCCCCCTTTTTCTTTTATTTCTCGGATGTCATGGATGTCTGACACCAGGTCTTCCTCTGCAAACCCTGCTAAACCTCCGACTCCCCCTGTTGAAGAGCTCTCCTCGAGCTCGGGGGCACCAAGTATAGAGGACCTCGATACTACCCCCACCCTTTCCGAAATTGAACATGATACATACCATCAGAGGATTCCTTGGAAGGACCCAGAGCCTGGTGATTTTGGCACTTCGGCTCAGGACATGGACCGTCTTTCCAAGATAACTGAAGATGACCTCGCACTGCTCCGGCAACGATATGATATTCCGATAGATATCGCCCTTAAAGTTCCCGGGCTAATGGATTGTGCTAGTCAACCTGATGAAGGTTCGGTGGCCATTCTTCCGGCTTTTTTTGAGTGTGGACTTCGGTTGCCGATGCAACGCTATTTTTCCTGGATGCTGGCCGAGATGGAGATCGCCCCTTGTCAACTGAGCCTGAACAGCTGGAGGATTTTGGCCGGGCTTCATGTGATTTGGAGTCGGGCGGGACTCAGTGAACCTTCTCTTGAAGAAGTGAAGAGGCTATATCGATTGAAGGCCAACCCAAAAACTCACCATGGTTGGTATTACCTTTATACTTATGCTGATTCGCCAAACGTTGTCGTCAAGCTCCCCAACTCCAACAAGAACTTCAAAGACTTATGTTTTTGGGCCACATGAGATTGAGGACGAGTTCTGAGATCGTATGAAGATGAGGTCTCTGTCCCAGATATGTTTAGAGCGGGAGGTTAGGATTTTAACCCCTAGCGTTCTTTAATCCGAAGGGCATTACTTTATAACAGTAAAGCCTCTGATCGGTGACAAAAGTTGTCTTCTCCTCGTCCGCATGGTGCATCTTGACTTGGTTGTATCCTGAGAAGGCGTCCATAAAGCTTAGCAGTCCCTGGCAGGCTGTTGCATCTACCAGCTGATCTATGTTTGGTAGTGGGAAGCTGTCTTTCGGGCATGCCTTGTTGAGGTCGGTGAAGTCCACGCACATCCTCCACTTTCCGTTTGATTTCTTTACCAATACCACGTTCGATACCCACTCTGGGTATTTCACTTCTCTGATGAAACCAGCTCTCAATAATTTGTCCACCTCGATAGCTACGGCCCTGCACCGTTCCTGATTAAAGTTTCTTCTTTTTTGCTTCACTGGCTTGTGTGACGGGTTCACTGCCAAGCGGTGATTGATAAATTTTGGATCAATCCCGGGCATGTTGTCGTGCCTCCAAACGAAGATGTCTGGGTACTCCTTCAGACATTCCAGCAGGCCCTGTTTCAGATTTTTGTCTAAGTTTCCCCCAATTTTTATGCCCTTACCGGGTCCGAAGAGTTCTATCCCTTCCAATTCTTCGATCGCTCCTAGCCGGGCAGCTTTGTTTGGCCGAAGACCCGGGTCCCCACTTGCTTATTCTCATTCTTCATTCTCCTGCCTTTTCTTAGTACCTACTTCAATGCATAGGGTTTCTCGTGAGAGAGTGGCAAAACAGCTGCGGGCTACTTTCTGACTCCCGCATATGATTCCGATTCCTTCCCGGGTGGGGAATTTCAGCTTTAGGTAATAGCAGGACATCGCGGCCTTTGTCTTCATCATGAAAGGTCGGCCGACAATGACTTGGTAACTGCTCATGCAGTCCACTACTGTGAAATTTATCATGATCGTCCGGGTTCTGGGGTGACTCCCGATCGTTATGGCTAATTGTATCCTTCCCAGTGGGACGACCGTTGAGCCCCCGAAGCCGTATAGGGGGTGCCGTCGTCGGTTAGAGTTACATACTCCACTCCCAGGCCCTCTAAAGCTTCTTTGGAGATTATGTCTACTGCACTTCCGGGATCTACCAAGATTCTGTCCACCTCTGAGCCGCCGATTGTTGCCTTGATTATTAATGCATCGTCATGGGGGAAACTCACCCCTCGAGCATCCTCGTCGGTGAACATTATGGGTACCGACCGACCTTCTCATAGTACCGAGGACCGTTCTGTTTCCAGCACCTCCGTCCCCCGAGCTCGGCTATAGTTTTTTCTTGACCGGTTAGAGTCTCCGGCCAGTGTCTTCCCCCCGGTGATGATGTTCACCTGTCGGCTTCGTGCCCTCTGTCTGGCTGCCATAGTTTCATGGTCAATATAATTATTTAAGTACCCATTCCGTGCTAGGTCTTCCATCTGTTCCCGCAAATCCTTGCACTCGTCCGCTGTATGTCCCCTCAGATTATGATGTATGCAATAAGATTTCTTATTCCTTTTATCTGGGGGAAATCTCCTGAGGTCGGGTTCTATCAAGAGGCCTTTTCCTTGTATCTCCATGATGATCTGCCCTGGTGGCTTGCTTAGGGGAATATATGCTTCTTCCCGGACTACGTGGTTTACTCGGGTCGGGACTCCTCTTTCCTGGTCATTCCGAGGCATTGGTTTGAATTCCTTGCGTCTCGGGAGGAGTTTTTTGAACTCCCTGTCTGGCCGGTGGGGGGCCTCTGCCCTTGTTGTCCTCTCTCTGACAGTTGTCCCCCTCCAGGAGATCTTTTCTTCGTTTTCTAACGAGATGAACTTTCGGGCTACTTCCAGAGCGGTAGCATAAAATCAGGTGTGTCCTGGATCCTTAGGTGAGTCCACAGTTTTCCGACCCTTAAGGCTCATTTTAAACATTGCAAGGCCTCAAGGGACTCATATCCTCCGACTTCGAGTACCATATTATGGTACCTCTCAATGAAAGTTTTTAGGGGCTCGTCCTCTCCTTGCTTCATGAGTCTCAACTCTCCAATTGTCTTTTTAGGGAGGCAGGCCCCCTTGAAGTGCCGAATGAACGACAATTTAAGTTACGTGAAGCTTCCGATGCTCCCCGGGGCCAGACTTCTGTACCATAGGATGGCGGATCCGCCCAAGGTCAGGGGGAATACTTTGCAGATGGCATCTCCTACTACTCCTTGGACTTCTATTAATAGGACAAAGCTCTCAATATGAGATTTTGGGTCGGTATGACCCTTGTAGGGCGTCATGGTCGGCATGTTGAATCGCCTCGGGAACTTTGCCGACCTTATTTCTTCTGTGAGGGGAGATTCCTCCTCATTCTCCCGGGTATCTCCTGCATTAGTCTTGAGGTTTACCCCCACTTGGCCATCTCTTTTTTTAGCCAAGACTTCATCTCACTACTTGTGCTGCCATGTCGCTTTCTGTGCCCCTCTTCGCGTCTATTGCCCCGGGTGCGGTGCTCCTCATGCCTTGAAGTTTCCCGCACATTCTCGCCATACTCCCTGTTTTTTCCTCTGGAGTCGCGGAGACTATCATAGGAGGAATCTGGCGATTGTCTTCCCTCTTCTTCTTCCCATGTGTCCTCTGTTTGTGAATCTTTTTCTACGACTATGGATTTTATCCCGCAGGGACCCTTCCTTCTGGGTTCATCGTCTTCACTAATATCCGTAATCCATTTACCTTCTGCTTTTTCACCTCTTCTTCGGCTGGTTCCGGCTTCCGGTCTCTCGTTGTTCATCCCTTCCATTCTCTCCAGTCGATCTATCATGGATTTCATGCTTTCTTCCATCTTTTTCATCCAGTCCGTAGCTGGACTCCCTGATGATTGATGATTTTCGCCTTCTGACATTGTCTTTTTCGTGAACTGCTTTTTGTCGCAAATATCCCCACAAACGGCGCCAACTGTTGACGGCGGAGTTTGGTCTCAGGGTAATTTGGGAATATTACTCCCGAGACAGTTCCTCCCTCAATAGTGAATTTGTTTGGTTATGTGGGAACCAAAGGCAAATTTTGCAGAAGACAGATAAATGCACCAATCAACAAGGAGATTTAACGTGGTTCGGCGGATCAGGTCCAACCTACGTCCACGGACACAAACAGAATGATATTTTTATTAATGAGATATGCTTCTCTGATATCTCTTATGTTTACAAGCTTGATCGTAGTGATCCTGTTCTTGATTCTGATGCCCTTTACACATACTATACCCTTCTATTTATAATAGTACAGAAATCAGACTCCTTCTTTTACAAGGGTTCCCAGTTGAATCAATCTTCTTCTCCCGCAAGGATTCCTAATCTAAAACTATCTCTACTTCTCTTATCCTATTTGGACACTCATTCATCAGTTCTCCCCATGAAAGTAGGATAATTTGTCATCTTATCCGAGAAAATAGGATGCCTTATCTTCCTGAGCACGCCTCGCTATCTGGTCGGTCTTCATGAGGTCGGTCATGGTAGTCCTTTGAACTGAGAATGCTTCTGCCGATCTGATAATGCTCGGTCATCCGAGTCAAAGTGGTCGGTCACCAATCATCAAATGCTCGGTCTCTACCTGTTGGCTTTATAACACTCATGTGGTCGGGTTGAAATTAATGATCTCGATCAAGAAGGGAATTACCCTTTTTACCCCCGCTGTGCTCCTTAAATAATATAGGACCTGAAAACACCATCAACAGTTCATATTCATGAATCGGACATAAATACGATTCAAATTGGCGCTCTGAGCACTAACCCTAACACTTCCATGATAACTGTAAATAGTTTGTGTCAATTGCATCTTCATTTCTCACCATCTTAGTTCGAAGAAGCTTCCCAATTCTGTTTGATGAAATGTCAAATGTGGGTGTCTCTTTTTGCATTAAATAGTGACAAATTTTACAAACTTTACCTAATTTTGGGCTCTTTTTTTACACTTTTGCTTAGTGTTTTTGGTGTTGTAGTGGCCGCTAGAATCATACAGACTGAATTGGGAGTTTAGGTCTGCAAATTGTCAATTTGAAGGGTATTTTACAAATGGGTCCATATTGACTGTACTATAACTTGTAACAAAATTGGTGGGTGATTCATTGAATCATTTTCATTGATCATAGCTTGCGTGCTCTCAAAAGATCTACACTATTTATGATGGAACATCCTTATAACTTTGCCCACTAATCACATGGCTAAGCCTACAAAATCTCTTTATTGTCTTCTACAATAAACCCTAATTTTTTTTTTACACAAATGAATTATTAATCCAAATGAAACAGTGAACTCTCACTAAAAACTGTATACGTAGACGTTTTCTTGGTGACGAGTAAACCCTTGGAAAGTTATCTGGGTTTTTCAGCAAGTTGGGCTTCATCCTAATTAGTAGATATGGGTTTAGCAAGATAGGCTTGGCAATCACTTGGGACGGGTAGAGATTTGTTAATTCAAGTACCGTATAAATTATAGATTTGGAATAAAAAATTGATCCGAATTTTTTACTGATTTTTGAATTAGGATGATTTTTGGTATTGAATCTCGGATCAGATGATTCAGAATCTTGAATCTCAATTGATATTTAGGATTTCTTAGGCAAAAAATTGTGATTCAAGAAGAAATATTATTCCGAATACCGATCAAAAATTTTAATTAGAAAAAAACCATCTCAAATTCCATACCAAATAATATGGATCCAGAATCCCATTGAGGATTTAGAATTTTCTACCATCCCTAAAACGTAACTTAGAAGATGCGATGATATTGATTTTAGTTGGGATGAATCTTCATCTACTATACAAATTTTTAATTTTTTTATTATTCAATCTCTTTCTTTTTGGATCTCACCATCAAATTACCCGACCCGAACTTAAGCAGAACAAGTAATACCCATGGCCACACCCCCTGGGGACTTATTATTCAAACTCGATAAGTACATATATAAAATGCATTAACAATCAGCTGAACTGCGTTCAGGAACTTGTAATATTGATAATACGAATGCAAGAAATTGTCCAGGGGCATGTAAAACTGATGATATGAATGCAAAACTTTATGTAACATTTGAAGCAAAATTATTATCATAAATTATAATTTAGTAACAAAATAGCATGTAATGAAAAACGTTTAAAAGTTAGAGCAGTTTAATCGAAAATAGGTAGGATATTACTATGCAGTTTGCGATTAATCGAAAATAGACTATGATTTATCCAAAATTAATCGAGAATAGTAATTGATATTTCATATGATTGATAAGAAAACTACAAACCTCATCCATCAAGATTCTCCAAAATCACTAAATATCATTCATTTATGATTAAAAAAATACTAAATAATCTAAGTGTGTTTAGTTAAATTAATATAAATAGAGACCATTTTGATATAATTAAAGACATTTATCCTTATTTGGGGAGAAATCAAGCGCGTGACACGTGACAAAACACACTCTAAAGGAAATCTCAAGCTATCGTTAGGGTCTGACCTCAATATCTCCTAAGAGTCTGATTACCAGATCTCTCTTTGAGGTCTAACTTCGAGAACCCATCGCCATTCACTAGAGTCTGATTCAGAAGCCTCTATCAGGGCCAGAAGCCAAGACCTCCATTCAGAGTCTGAATCTAGGACCTTTTGGCAAGATCTCTGTTTCAGACTCACCTCTAGAAAAGGCAAGCAGTGATCGTGCAAGGAATTAGCCCAGAATATCGACTCTTTAATGACACGAATCTTCTAAATAAGGAATCGGACAATTAATTAATCACTTTCAGTTTCTTTAAACTATACAACTGTCCAGAATAAGGAAGCTCCGAGATTCTAGGGAGTTGGCCAGTTAGTGGGAAACGTGAATGGAATGCAACCGCTGTCAGTTTATTTTTCTTGTAATGAAGTATTATAAATAGTATGAGAATTCTTAGAATAAGGGATCGATCTTTTGATAATCAAGAACCTTAAAGACGACTATAACTGTTCGTTCAATAATCTCTCTAATCACGCGATATTTCCTTTCCACGTGTTTAGACTTGGAATGCACACTCGGCTCTTTTGCCTGCGCAATGGCTCCGCCATTATCACAGTACAGTGGGATCAAAACCGCAATACTAGGCACAATTTCAAGTTCTGTGATAAAATTTTTAATCCAGATAACTTTTTTAGCAGCTTCCGAAGCCGCTATAAATTCCACCTCAGTGGTGGAATTAGCTGTTGAGTCTTGCTTTGAACATCGGCAACTAACCGCACTACCATTTAGGGTAAATATGTATATGGATGTAGACTTTCTATCATTCGGATCTCCCTGGAAGTCGGAGTCTATATAACCCTTAACTTATAGCTCATCTTCTCCATATATGATAAACTTATCCTTAGTACCCTTAAGATATTTCAGGATATGTTTCACGGCTGTCTAATGCCGAAACTGATATCAGATCTTGTACATGGCATAGTATACATAATGCTTCCAATACAAGAAGCATATGGCAAGTTAGACATTCTAACTCTCTCTTCCTTAGTCTGAGGTGTCATTTTCTTTCGAAAGATGTATGCTGTATTGAAAAGGTACATTTACTGCATTGCAGTTTCTAAAACTGTACCTTTCTAATATTTTATCTATGTACATGGATTGCGACAACCCTATAAGCTTCCTAAATCTATCCCGTAGAGCCTTATACCCAGTATATAGGAAGCTTCGCCCATGTCTTTCTTGGAGAAGTTCTTGCAAAGGTAGGCTTTCACACTTTGCATCAATCATATATCATTCTCAATTATAAGGATATCATCTACATACAAAATAATGAATACTCTCTTACTCCCACTAACTTTCTTATAAACACATGATTCTTCCTCATTCTTGATGAATCCAGATAATCTAATTATCTCATCAAAATGACGATTTCAGCTTCGAGATGCCTGTTTAAGTCCATAAATAGACTTCTGGAGTTTACAAACCAAGTTTGAAGTCTCATTGGATCTGAAATCCTCTGGTTGTTCCATATAGATATCCTCCTCGAGGAATCCATTTAAGAAAGTGATTTTCACATCCATCTGTCATATCTCATAGTCTTAATATGTAGCAATTGTTGGATAATTATGACCCATAGCATCACTATTTGTACAGAACATGGTGTTGTTGTACAAATTAACTATGTGACAAAGGAAATTGCACTTTTTTCATTTGTAATTGGATTACTCAAATATATAAATGATAAAAGTCCTTATGATTAGTTCCAGATTAATAAGATATGAGACATTATTAATCCACAAAGGTTTAATCATTAAATATCCCTAGTCGTAGTATTATCGAGACTAGATATCGATAATACGGAATATGCTAGTATTACACTTGTGCGTGTTATGAAAGCGTAACAACATATTTCTCATATATTTGGGTATTTGATACTCATGCAAGTGTAATAGGAGGTTCTATTTACCGATGGTACGGAAATAGCTTCGCTCTGGATAGACCCCTCGGAATCCCATTGGTAGTATGACTATGTGTCTATGGGAATCTGAATCAGGGTAGGTGTATTTGGTCTTAACTTGAGACTTGCATTGCTAATACTTGAGACAATCAGTATACTTTGGTTTTGGTCATCCAGGGCTTTAATAGGTTCTGTGTACACCTCTTATGGGTATACTGAGAATCGTAGTGTATTGGGTGTGATGTCAAGATGGAAGTATCACTTCAGTCATATGGAGATGATGATCACGCATGGATACAGAACTGGTACTCTAAGTACTATAGCCATCGGGGAAATATGACTAGGTCATGACCTTTCGATCATAAAGAGACTAGTTGCTAGTGATCTGATATATGCTTCGTACGGGGCAGACACAACTCCAGCCTCAAGCCTTGCATGTGACATCCGATACTGGATCGTAATACGCAATACTACGTATACTACTCATGGCAAAGATCATATATTCCGTAGAAGAATATTTTTGGAGAATTGGGTAGGCACAGTGTTTTGCTAGAAGCCAACCATGTATTGTAAATCGGTAAGTACGTGGTACCAGGTACGCACGTGTTCGGATAGTCCGATGACCGTATTTACTGCCAACATATCCAGGGATCTATTGGGTCGCATCCGAAAGATTCACCGATGATATTTGACTCGAACAATATTAATCTAGGATTAATTATGAGAGAGAATATTAATCTGAGATTAATTAAGAGAGAAAATTAATCTGAGATTAATTATCAGATAAAGAATTAATCTGGGATTAATTGCGTCGAGAATTTATCTGAGATTAAATTCGTCGAGAGGAGAGAACGCGATTAATTTAGAAATAATCGGTAAAATAAATTTAATAGTTAAATTAGATTTTACTATTTAATTGGGCTAAAATAATATATTAAATATATTAATTGAAATCGGATTTCAACGGGAAATTAAATTGGATTTAATTCTGCTGCGACGGAAAATTCGTTTAATCGGATTAAACAAATCTGAGCCCGAAGTGTGTTGAGCAAGCCCACTTGAATTTGGAATTTAAAGTGGGGCCCACTTCACTTACATCATTAGTCACCTTTGGTGATTTAAATGGATGATGGGTTTTGGTGGAAACTTGTAAAACACTCAACACATTTAATTTTGGAAATTGATCTCTCTCCTTGGCAGTTAGGCCGAATGGCCTTTATTTGATTAAGGCCGAATGGCCTTGATTTATAGATGGCCGAATGGCCATTAATTTCTCTCTGACTTTTAATTGTTGCCGATTGTGAAAAAAAAAACAATATGGGTGTGTGGCCATTAAATGCTTTTGAGAAATATATAAGCAAAAGTGGCTTTGTTTTTTTTTTTTTTTCAAAAAAAATGGCCTCTGAAATTGCTTTTTGACCAAGAAGAACATATGCTCTCTCTCTTCAAAGAATGGCCGAATAACAGAGAACAAAATTACTCTCTGGTTCATTTTAAGTTTGGCCAAGTGGCCTCTGTAATTGAAGAAAACAAAATGGCTGAATGGAAGCATCAAAGGCAATTGGGTTTTTCTTTTGAAGATTAACCGATTGCTTCCCTCTCTCTCTCGGGCAAATTTGTTTCTCCTTGGGAGATAAAATTCGTTCCACTTGTTCTTGCTAGCACATAAGGGAGTCAAATGAAGGTGATATGGATACTCACCCATGAGCTTGGAAGCTTCAACATCCATGAAAAGTTTTGAACTCAACCAATCAATGTAAGTCCTCCGCAACTTATTTTTGATTATTATTCACACACGAATCACGCTTAGAGATCCCGTGGCATGTCTAGGACACTAACAATGGTATCAGAGCGAGATCTAAGCTTGATTTAATTTCTAGGGTTTATGGACTTTAATTTGGGATTTTTGGCTTGGAGCTTGATTTTGCCTAAATTGATGATTTGGTTGAGTTTATATGATGTTGAATTAGATTTGTATATCATTGGATTTGTGATAAATTGATTAGATCAAAAATCCCCAAAATCCATGCTTGGCCGAAAATTACCCTAGGAAGCTCATGGTTAATTTTTTGAATTAAACAATTGGATATGTTGATTCACATGAAATTGAATATTAATTGTTGATTTAATTAGATTGAAATCAAAATTGCACGTTAATTTCATGTATTGCCGTGAGATGTGAAGCATGTTATAGAATTGATTTTGCCTCAATTTTGTGTTGGACATGAATGTGGGAATTAGGCATGATTAATTAGATTAAATTAATGTTTTGGAAACATTAGGTTAATTAATTAATTATGGTGATTGCACTTTAATTGAATTAATATATTGTTGATGGTGTTTTCAGGACCTATGTTATTTAAAGAGTACGGCAGGGGTAAAAAGGGTAATTCCCTTCTTAGGCGAGATCATCAAAGTCAACCCGACCATTTTGCAATAAAAGAACAAGCACCTTACGGTTTCAAACCGACCACAACAGAAATAGACCGAGCACTTGATGATAGGTGACCGACCACTTGAGATTGGATGACCGGGCATTATCAGATCGACAACAACATTCTCAGCTCAAATGACCATCATGACCGACCTCATGAAGACCGAGCACATGGTGAGGCGTGCTCCGGAAGATGACACCCTATTCTTGCGGATAAGATGACAAGTTATCCTACTTTCATGGGGAAAACTGGTGAGTCAGAGTCCTAGTAGGATAAAGAAAGTAAAAGTAGTTTTGATTAGGAATCCTTATGGGAAAAGGGAATAGTTTTGACGAGGAATCTTTATGGGAAAAGGAAAGTATTTCAACTAGGAAATTCTTGTAGGAGAAGGAATCTGATTTCTACACTATTATAAATAGGAGGGCAGAGTATGTGTAAGGGGCATCAAAAATTTAGTGATCAGAATCATCAAGCTCTGACTTGTAAACACAAAAGACCTGAGAAGAGCATTGAAGTAACAAAAAGTACCATCCTGTTTTTGTCCGTGGACGTAGGTCGGATCCAAAATCCATCGAACCACGTTAAATCTCTTTGTCGATTGGTGTGTTTATCTGTCTCTCGCTAAGTTTGCTTTTGGTTTCCCTCATAACCAAACAAATTCACTATTGAAGGAGGATTCCCTCGGAGGTGATATTCCCGTATTGCCCTGAGACCAAAATCAGCCGTCAACATATATAATTTGGAATGTTGTATTAATTTAATTGTTGTATTTGGGATAATGGACTTGGTTGGGCCAAATTTTAGTCTTGGATTATATTTGGGCCTAAACCATTTCCAAAAAGTCCAAAATATGACTATTGGGCCTTTAATAATTTAATTGGGCCTAATGGGCCAAAATTGATTCTATGGCATAGGGTGATTCCTAATGGGCCTAGGAATTATGGGTTAGATCCATTTTGGCCGAAAGCCCAAGCATAAAGAATTAATTAAAAGCCCATTGGATTTTAATTAAATAGTATTGGATACTAATTGGGCCTTTGAGACCCATTAAGATTGAATTTGGAATCCAAGTCTTTAAGGCACATAAATAAGTGTAATTATTTAATTTGGAATTAAATATGAATTAGTATTGGATACAGTTTAAATTGGATTTAAAATTGTAGTTCAATATAATTCAAGAATACTTACTTTGAGTATTTATTCTTAAATGAGTTTGACTCGATCAAATCAAATCGTTGTATGAACATTGGATGGTCATTATTCAAAGATTAATTAATTTGATTAGATTGATTGAATAACATGCTTTGTTTGAATACTTGGATGTATGTATGAATAATTTATATCGGATGGATGAGGGCAATTTTGGAAATTATTGTAATAAATTTAGAATTTATTAAATTGGACCTGCGTGTCCAGCCTATTACCTCTTTTCTCTTTGTATTTCTCTTCTCACCAATTCCCCTCAATGTAAATGAGGTTTCTTTAGAAGTATTATGTAATTGGGTAGAAGTAAGAATAATGCTAGCGGGAGAGAGGAAATGGAGAGATTTGTTCTAGGAACAAAATGTATCATATATCCATCCGCATATCATTATTAATTTTATCGCGCCTTATTATGCTTTAGAATGCATGCTTAAGGGTGTATGATGAGACCTAATCAAAGATAATAAATTGGTTGCCAATTTACGCGAAAAACCGTCAACAAATATTAAGCGTTTTCCTTCCATTGAATGATTTATTCTCAAGATCCAAGATTGACACTGGTTTGTTGGCCAAAGTCAAGACCTTTGTCCATCACGGATGTGTTTGAATCATGAAGGCTTTGTTCCATATCGCATTTCTTGTCCAAGTTGTGATTTGTTGGGCAAAGTCAAGATCACTTCTTGTCCATCGACATCGATTACGAAGCTTTCCAAAGTCAATGGGTCTCGCTTAACTGGAATCATTAAGCTTGCTGTGCCAAAACCAAGGCTTAGTTGATTTAGAGGAAAATGTTAGGCAATATATTGGATATATTGGCATATATTGGATATATGTTTCGGACTTGGAGGTCCACCTACTGGATCTAGGAATTGGATGGGATCCAATTGATCTTAGAGATCTACCTAGTTAAGTTTCATACAACTTGTTGGCCAAAGTCAAGGTTGTGTGTTATTTAACGGGATCCTAGCCCACTAGGAAACTAGGTTTCCCGAGTACTCCACAGAGGGTTAGAGGCTCGCCGAAATATAGTGGGAGACAAGTATTAAATTTGCAATTTCGTTTAAATACTTGCCAATACGCGCTCATTTCATTTTTCGTCATTAATTATTAAATATATTAGTTGGACTAATATTCAATTGTTGTTTTAATTAAACAGTTGGACTGTATTCAAACTATTTCATTTGTGGTTGGTTATATAATTAGATTATAGTAATCAATACATTTGAATGTAACCAATCAATTGTAGTATATTATATAGTTAGACTATAGTAATCATTATATTTAATTGTACCTGAAATCATTGACTGGATAGTTGGACTATAGCAATCAAGATGACTGAAAGATTAGCGTCAAAGGACATAATCCTGGGGAAAATATCTTTAAGAGCTTTAATTTTCAGATTGGGAGTAGAACCTCTTGAGCATGAGCCCGAAGTTGAGCGAATAGTAGAGCATGAGCTTGGGAAGACTCATTGTGATGATAACTTTAGTGTTCAATCCGTTATGCATAGCTAGAGCTTCTTAAAAGGACATATCCCAAGTTGTCTGCATAAACTGTGGCAAACGGGGTTACTAGAAGTGTGACTGCTGTATGGACAAGGCAGACATGAAGGAAGTGAAGGTGGGACAAGGTTCCGGCTTCAAGAATGTTTGTTATAAACATGTTCACTATTGGTTTTAAGATTGGATTTTTGATACTGGATGTGGTACATGAATATATGTACTGATGTGCGGGATCTGCTAATAAGCAGGAAACTGGCTTCAGATGAGATCGACCTACAAGTCGGAAACAGGACGAGAGTCGATGTTTTGGCCGTAGAAACCTAATTTTTGGAACTACCTTCTGGGCATGTACTTAAACTAGGAGACTGTTATAATATATCTAGTTTGACTAGGAACATTATCTCTATATCTAGTTTAACCCGTTGTGGGTATACCTTTATATTCCGAAACACTGGGTGATTTTGTTTATAAAGATGATATCAAGATATCTACATTAGATGTAAATAATGGTCATTTATATTTTGAATATAAATGAATCTCAAACATATAACATGACAAACAAATAGCTCAAATTTAGTAAATCAAATGAGACTTATTTGTGGCATTGTCATCTGGGATGCATTAACAAGACTCGTATATCCACACTTTTGAAGATTGGATACTAGGACAAATTTGATTCTAATTCAAATGATGTCTACGAATCTAGTTTATTAGGCAAAGTGCCTAAAACACCTTTTACTTGGTAAAAGTTCTAGTGCCACCGATTTGTTAGCCCTCGTTCATAGTGACGTAAGTGGGCACATGTCTAGCTAGGCTAGATATGGATATGCATACTTCGTAAACTTTACGGATGTGGCATCGCGTTGTGGTTATGTGTATCTTATGAAACACTAGTTAGAAACTTTTGAGTAATTCAAAGAGTTTCGACACGAAGTAAGAAAAATAGACTGGTAAAAGTATTAAAACATTATGGTTAGACCGTGATGCACAATACTTAAACATATGAGTCGCTCTGAGCTACCAATTTTCTTCTAGGAATACGTATTAAATAGTGCAATACTTATTTTGAATAAGATTCCGTTAAAGTCTATTAGACAGACTTCATATTAGATATGAAGAGGAAAGAAACCGGGTTTCTCATTCCTGAATATTTGGGAATGTTGGGCATATGTTTGGATGGTACCAAACTAGAACCCAAATCGGATAAGTGCCTATTTGTAGGTTTTCATAGGGAAACCAAAGTATAGTACTTATACAACTCACTAGAGAACAATGTAATTGTTGCTCTCCATGCAGTTTTCCTAAGAGGAATTCCTATATGTAGTGGTAAGTGGGAGGAAAATAAAACTTGATGAAAATCGAAGTAATACTATTCCAGGCACCGAGTCCTTACGAAACACAAATAGTTCATCAGGGATGAAACTGTACCACAATCTTCAAATACACAAGAACCCCGTAGGTCGGAGAGAGTCAGAAAATAACCTGGGAGGTATGGGTTTCGGATCTCACCTTATGTAGACCTCAATCTTATTGAGGAAGACAAACCGGCTACGTATGAGGAAATGATACAAGGTATCGACTCCTTTTATGGCAAAGTGTCATTAAGTCCGAAATGGATTCCATGTATATCAACCAAGTTTGGATTCTGGTTGATGTACCAGAAGGCATTGTGCCTATTGGTACTATATGTGTCTTCAAGGAAGACATACATGGATGGCAACATACAAATGTACACAACTAGACTTGTACAGAAAGGGTATCGTCAACGATATAGTGTCGACTACGACGAAACTCTTTCACATGTTGCCATGATTAAATCCATTTGGATAATGCTTGCTATAACTGCATAATTCATTTATGAAATATGACGACTGGACGCCAAAATCGCTTTCCTTAACGGAAACCTTTTGGAGGATGTTTATATACATCCTGACGGTTTTATCGGGCTAAAATATGTAAACAAGGTTTGCAAGTTAAATTGATCCATTTATGGATTGAAGCAAACATTGCGTTCTTGGAACCAACGTTTTGATAAGATCATAATGGTATATGATTTCATTCAAAATGAATATGATTCTTGTGTATATAAGAAGGTTAGTGGGAGCGCACTGACAATGAATGTCCTATAAGTTGATGATGTATTGCTTCTTAGTAATAACATTCCCATACTAAAATCGATGAAAGCTTGGCTTTCATGAAAAATTCTCCATGGAATACCTGGGAGAAGCAGGCTTTATTCTAGGAATAAAGATCTACTGGGATAGATCTAGAAAGCTGCTGACACTCACTCAGTATTCGTACATTTTGATATGTACGTGACCTGATGTCTCATATGCTTTGAGCATATGTAGTCTCAATCAGGCTAATCCAGGTGATGGTCACTGGATTGAAGTAAAGAACATCCTTGAGTATCTAGGATGAACCAAGGATTCTTTCTGAGAATATGGAGAAATGAGAACTTGAAGTGACTAGGTTCACCGCTACAAGTTTCCAAACCGATGATTACGACTGTAAGTCGTAATAACGGTACGTATATAGTTTGAATTACGAAACAATGTGCTAGAAATCTTCCAAGCAAGATATTGTTGCCGAATAAATGACAAAAGCGGAATATTGCTGCAGCTGAGGCAGCAATAGAAGCATTTTGGATCTATAAAATTCTTAATTAGATTAGGAGTAGTTTTGTTAGCAGCTGAGCTAGGCTACAGTACAGGCTAAGGAACCGCAGTCTCATCAATGATCCAAGTATGTACTTCAACTATTTCATCTGATTCATAAGATCATACATCGTGGCGATGTGATGATCGAATAAATCGCATTAGATGATAACCTTAAGAAACCGCTGACGAAAGCGGTTTCTCAGCAGAAGTTTGAGCGACCCGTACATAGTTAAGGTGTTAGACACCTGAGTGATTGGCTATAGGCCAAGTGGGAGATTGTTGGATAATTATGACCCATAGCATCACTATTTGTACATAATGTGGTGTTGTTGTACAAATTAACTATGTGACAAATGAAATTGCTCTTTTGTCATTTGTAATTGGATTACTCGAATATATAAATGATAAAAGTCTTTATGATTAGTTCTGAATTAATAAGATATGAGATAGTATTAATCCACTAAGGTTTAATCATTAAATATCCATAGTCGTAGTATTATCGAGACTGGACATCGATAATACGGAATAAGATAGTATTACATTAGTGCGTGTTATGGAAGCGTAACGACATAGTTCTCATATATTTGGATATTGGATACTCTTGCAAGTGTAATAGGAGGTTCTGTTTACCGATGGTACGGAAACAGCTTCGCTCTGGATAGACCCATCGGAATCCCATTAGCAGTATGACTATGTGTCTATGGGAATTTGAATCAGGGTAGGTGTATTTTGTCTTAACCTGAGACTTGCATCGCTAATACTTGCGACAATCAATATACTTTGGTTTTGGTCGTCCAGGGCTTTAATAGGTTATGTGTACCCCTCTTATTGGTATACTGAGAATCGTAGTGTATTGGGTGTGATGTCAAGATGAAAGTATCACTTCAGTCATATAGAGATGATGATCACGCAGGGATACATAACTGGTACTCTAAGTGCTATAGCCATCAGGGAAGTATGACTAGGTCATGACTTTCCGATCATAAAGAGACTAGTTGCTAGTGATCCAATATATGCTTCGTACGGGGCAGACACAACTCCATCCCCAGGCCTTGCATGTGACATCCGATATTGGATCGTAATACGTAATACGTAATACTACGTATACTACGCCTGGCAAAGATCATGTATTCCGTAGAAGAATATTTCTGGAGAATTGGGTAGGCACGGTGCTTTGCTTGAAGCCAAACATGTCTTGTAAATCGGTAAGTACTTGGTACCGAGTACGCACGTGTTCGAATAGTCCGATGACCGTATTTACTGCCAACATATCCAGGGATCTCTTGGGTCGCATCCCAAAGATTCACCGATGATATTTGACTGGAACAATATTAATCTAGGATTAATTATGAGAGAGAATATTAATCTGGGATTAATTAAGAGAGAAAATTAATCTGGGATTAATTACGGCAAGAATTAATCTGGGATTAAATTCGTCGAGAGGAGAGAACGCGATTAATTTGGAAATAATCGGTAAAATAAATTTAATAGTTAAATTAGATATTACTATTTAATTTATTTAATTGGGCTAAAATAATATAATAATATATTAATTGAAATCGGATTTCAACGGGAAATTAAATTGGATTTAACTGTGATGCGACGGAAAATTCGTTTAATCGGATTAAACAAATCTGAGCCCGAAGTGTGTTGAGCAAGCCCACTTGAATTTTGAATTTAAAGTGGGGCCCACTTCACTTACATCATTAGTCACCTTTGGTGATTGAAATGGATGATAAGTTTTGGTGGAAACTTATAAAACACTCAACACATTTAATTTTGGAAATTGATCACTCTCTCCCTCCCTGGCAGTTAGGTCGAATGGCCTTTATTTGATTAAGGCCGAATGGCCTTGATTGATAGATGGTCGAATGGCCATTAATTTCTCTCTGACTTTTAATAGTTGCCGATTGTGAAAAAAAAACAATATGGGTGTGTGGCCATTAAATGATTTTGAGAAATATATAAGCAAAAGTGGCTTTGCTTTTTTTTTTTTCAATAAAAAATGGCCTATGAAATTTCTTTTTGACCAAGAAGAACATATGCTCTCTCTCTCTTCAAAGAATGGCCGAATAACAGAGAACAAAATTACTCTCTGGTTCATTTTCAGTTTGGCCGAGTGGCCTCTGTAATTGAAGAAAACAAAATGGCCGAATGGAAGCATCAAAGGCAATTGGATTTTTCTTTTGAAGATTAACCGATTGCTTCCCTCTCTCTCTCGAACAAATTTGTTTCTCCTTGGGAGATAAAATTTGTTCCACTTGTTCTTGCTAGCACATATGGGAGTCAAATGAATGTGATAGAGATACTCACCCATGAGCTTGGAAGCTTCAACATCCTTGAAAAGTTTTGAACTCAACCGATCAATGTAAGTCATCCGCAACTTATTTTTGATTATTATTCACACACGAATCACATTTAGAGATCCCATGGCATGTCTAGGACACTAACAGCAATAGCTAAAAGAATCTTAATGGATTTTAGCATGGCTATTGGTGAAAATATTTCCTCCTAGTCACTCCCAGGACGTTTAGTGTAACCTTTCGCTACCAGTCAGGCCTTAAAGGTTTCCACCTTTCTATCGGGCCATTCATTCCTTTTATAAACTCATTTACAACCATAGGTTTAACTCCTTCAGGAAGTTTAACTAAGTCTCATACTTGATTGTCATGCATAGAATCCATTTCAAATTTCATGGCTCCTGCTATTTTCCCAAATTGATATCCAACATCGCCTATTTATACGTAGCCGGGGTCGTTTCCTCCAGAAAGAGAACATCAAGGCTCACATTAGACATTAAAAATAGTTTCTAATGAGGCATTGATATTCTATTCGACTTACGTAGAATCTGTGTTGTAGATCCTTCACATAATCAGATCTCTAGTTCCATCACAGGTTCCTTAATATTGGGATCAAACTCATCGAGTTTAATTTTTCAACAATTTCCACTTTCTCTCAAAAATTTCTTTTCAAGAAAAGTGGCAAAACAAGTAAAAAATACATTTCGTTGTTCAGAATCGTATAATTGATATCCCATTGAATTTTCAGGAAATCCAACGAACCTATATTTATACCCTGGGTACTAGTTTATCCTGCTGCGCAACTCTAACGTATGCATGACAGCCCCAAATCTTTAAATATCTAAGACTTGGATTTCTACCAAACCATATATTATGATATAGGATCGTATAAACAGCTTACGATGGAACTCTATTAAGTATGTGGGCAACAATAGAGGTCACCGGTTCCCGGTTCTACACTTATGTGGAATCAGAACTAAAACCAGAATCGAAACCGAACCGAACGGTTTCAGTTTGGTTCCGGTTTCATTCCGATTTTTTTAATATTAATAATGATTTTTTTAAAAAAATTAAAATAGTTCCACCGTAGAATCGCTGGAACCAAACAGTTCCAGCGGTTCTTTACAGTTCGGTCATGGGTGAACCCTAACCGAACCAAAAAATTTCGGTTCCGATTTCAATTTCGGTTTCGGAATCAAAACCGTTCGGTTCCAACCGATTCAGTTCAGTTTCGAACCGGAACCATGGCCACTGTAGGAAACTCTTTCCTAGCACAGCGGAAGTGGCTTAGGCTCACAGATCGGACTTGAAATTTTTTTCTGATTTTCCTTTCCTTTTGCCGAATGCAATCAGCAGGTATACTGGAATTTTTCTTCTGTTTCGGACAAGATTTCAGCCCCGGAACACCCTTGAAATAGTCCCCGAACTGCAGTGAAATATAAGAATGTTTTGGACCTATTATACACTCGGACCACAACCAAATCAGTCCCTGTTTTACGTGACCTGTTGTGATGTTTCAGGTCTGATTTTTCTTTCAAAATCCAGCCACAATATAGCCCTAAAAAGTCCCAAGGTGTTTCCCAAAATTCCGAATTAAAACAAAACAAATCGAGCCCCCGAACAACCTTACAATATGCGGCAGTGAGGCAAATCACCCCTCACTGCCGTGAGTCAATTAAAAGAAGGAGAAGATGATTTTGATTCAACACCATGAAGTCTTCCGTGCTATGTCTCACAACCAACGGAAACAAATGTGGGCTTGACTAACATAAAATAAATCCCCAAACACTTTAGACATTATTGTCATAATTATTTTTCTTATGATTTTCTTTTGCTTTTAAATTTTTTTCTTTTCTCAACAATTGATAGAGAATGAGGAAGAAGATGGAGGTTAGGGTTTTCAAGAATTAGAGAGCCAAAAGAAAAATCTAATTTTTCTTTTTATACTAAGGATTATTTATTTCCAAAATTAACTAATCCTCTCTCCTCTTCAATTAGCAATAATCGACCTTGGCTAGTAATATTCCCTTTAAATTTTATAACATATAACAAGCATTGGTTGTCATCATGATGACAAAATAAATTACAAAATTAAAGATTCATTTGCCTATTCAAATTTGATAACTTCCAAAGCTATCAAAAACTTCCCTTTCCTCTCATGCCAAAATCGGCAATTGCATATGTCATCAAAAAAAAAAATTTGTAACATAAATATTTATTTTCCATAAAGAAAAATGAGTTACAAAAATAAAAAGGTTAATATATATTAAAGGTGTAACTTCCAAATTTATTCCAAGGGTTTCCAAAACCCAAATTTGGAATTTATAAAATTAATATTTTCTTAATTATATCATATATAATTAAATGACATGTAATTAATTATCAAATAATTATGAAAAACATATATTAACTTTTAATATATAGTTTAAAGTGTTACATTATAATATTATTAATCATATTAATAATATTCATACATATGTGAGTATATAATTGGACTATCCAATTATACTAAATCCGCTATAGTATATTGAGCTAGCACGGGGACCAAATGGACCTACGGTTCCAAGCTCCAATAATCTCGAAATATTAATTAAGCTCTTAATTGAATATTTCGAATTATTAACTCCGGGTTATTCCACTAAAAATCCGAAGTTGCACTCTCGTTGCTGCATATGATATATTAAGCCGAACCAAGTCGGTGTCCATCGATATAGTCACTACAAATAGATTAACCATTCACGAGTATCTCGTAATTAGAGTCGGGTCATAATGTCCGTTATACCCCTCTAATTATTTTTACCTTAAGTACCATTGATTCTCTAATGAACGATTTATTCATAACGATTATGAATTTCGATCTTTCTATTTGTAATAGAAAGACTTGAGCGCTCTAACTGTTCAAGTACCGAATCAACCCTTAAGAAAGATACTCATCTACTTCTCGAAAGAAGGAATGAACTCCATGTCTATGTAAAACGTTCCCAGTTACACAACAGACCATGTCCCCAAAGTACGTAGCTATGGGTCAGGACTACTACACCAACCTCACCTTTGTAAATCAAATGACGTAACCTACCATGCAGGAGTTCGTAGTACACTCAGGATTAAGATCAATCCATATATGACCATCTAGTAGATCGAAATGACTTTCTTTTTTTAACGGATATTGAAAGAATGTCATTTCCATCTGGGTCCAGTCCTATATGATCACATCATACAAGGTGTCTCCGTTCTCATGTCTCTACATGGACGATCCCGGATTAAGGTCGCCATACAAATATAGAATGGACCGCAGATATAGATAAACCACAAACAAAGTACCCGCTTTGTTTGCTCTCTATGGACTATTTGAGATTACTAACTTCAGGCTTAAATCCTCTTGTGTACGAAACTCATACACTAGGTCTGAAGGCACATAAGTAATCTAGGGTATTCAAGATGATTTATAATATGTGAAAATTAAACAAACAATTTGATAAATGCATCATTTTATTTCATATCATATAAAAAACCGTTTACATTACATGTAGCTCCAGGGCATTGATGAGTGACATTTATATCACTATTTCCCACTCATTTAACTTAACATTTTGTATAGTTTCTTGAGTTTTATGAACGTTTTGATGTGTTTTATTGTTATTTTGCAGATAAATAAAGTTTGGACAGCACTGGAGGCAATTTGGGGCAAAACCGGACAAAAATGCGTCAACAGGGATATTTTGGTCTTCTACGCGTCGCGACGCTGGAGCACTGCGCGCCGCGACGCCCAGCGTGTGCCGGTTCTGCTAAAATGCGCCATGGTCAACGGGTCAACAATTTGAAAAGTTTGACTTTGCTAAAATGCGCCGTGCCACGTGTCACCATCACATCCGATCTGCTAACGTACGCCGTGCCACGTGTCAACATCATATGCTGCCGACACTCTGACATGACACGTGTCGCCTCGTCATCAGCCATGTCATCGGTCAACGAGTCAACATTGCCACGTGTCATGCCACGTCATCAGACACGTCAGCAAGTCAACCGAGTCAACATGCCACGTCAGCCTCAGCCAATCAGAACTTGACACGTGTCGCCACGTGTCGCCATCCCATTGTGCCGATAGTTGTACAGTCAGCCGCCACGCCACGTCAGCGCCACGTCATCGCCACGTCAGCCGCCTTGCTACGTGTCGCCTTGAGAATTAGCCGCCTTGACACGTGTCGCTTGCACAGTCAGCCGCCTTGCTACGTGTCGCCGTCTCATTGTGCCACGTCGACAAATTAGCGTCGCGACGCTCAACGCCTTAGCGTCGCGACGCGCTAACAGTACCCGAACAGTAAATTATTTTTGCTATAAATAGGCCGCGAATTTTCAGTTTTTAAACACACCTTTCTCTCTCACTCCTTCTATGTAATTAGGGAGTTTCTCTCTCTAGAATTTTCGTTATTATTTTTTAGTTTTTACTTTTGTAAATTTTAATTACGTTCTGTAATAATAATAATTTACTTTCTTTATTTTACAGTTTTTACTATTCACTATGAGGAGGTAACTTCCCTATGCTAGGGTGAAAGGTAATTATTTTACTATTGCTATTTAGATTAATCTCCCTTAAAAATAATATATTTACTATTTAAAATTCTGATTAATAAAGGAATACCGCTATATTGGTCGGTTGGTAATTTAATTTTAATCTGGTTTAAACCTGACTAATCAAGGAATACCGCTATATTGGTCGGTTGGTAAATTTATTTTCTGTTGGTTTGAACCTGATTAATAAAGGAATACCGCTATATTGGTCGGTTGGTAAATTTATTTTGGTACCGCCTTTATGGCTGGATTATGGACAAATATTACCACCTATATGGCTGGTTGGACTTAATTTGACTTAATCAGGATACCGCCAGATTGGTCGGTTGGTAAAATATATTATCACAAGTTTATATATTATTTTATGGGAGATATCTAAATTAGTAGTAGTAAAAGTAATTCATTTTGCCTTAGCATTTTATTTCATTTGTAATTTACTTTTCAGCATTTTAATTCACTGCAATTACTTTTCAACATTTTCATTTTATGTCTTTTAAGTTTTTAATAGCCCTAGCTATGTGTCATAACTAAGTTAGTAATCTAGGGTTGTGATGAAATCCAATATCACCAGTTTATAAGGGTTAAATTATAATTTGGGTAATATAAAGATTTATTTATTGAGTCTTAATCTTAATGCTTTTTATTAATTGGCCACTAATAAAATTGATAAGGTAAACTTAAAATGAACTAGACATAGGGATTTTAAGTTTAAAACCTCAGACTCAATAACCCACGATCTTCTTTGAGGATAGATAGCCCTTTAATAGATTTCCTTACAGGATAGGAATATACCTGTCGGGCGGGGGTAGCCATAATTGGAACTTAATCTTAATGAATCCAGATAATTTGGTTGACATAGACATATGGTTCAATTAGGTTAAATTGGATATTTGTAATTGACCATCGGAAGAGGCTTTTACATAATTTAGTGTTCCAGGTTAATAAATCAATATTTTACCCAATTATAAGATAACCACTTCATCTTTAAATAATATTGGAATAAATCACAACCCTAGATAGTTTTTAATATTGAATTTTCTTAAAATCAACCTTAAAAAAATTTTCATTTACTCATTTTAAATTTAGAATCGTCACCTTTTCAAATCAATCAAACAACCTGTTAGATACTAGTAATCATTTGGCCCAATAAATTGATAACAAAAAGGTTTTAAGTCCTCGTGGGATCGATACTTTTTATACTACTTGAACGATACGTACGCTTGCGTTATACGTGTGTGTTTACGCCGGTCAGACATATATTCCAATAGCCACCTCTAGGAAACAGTTAGTAAAGCATAACCCCAAAGGTAATATGGAAGATCCATATAGCTCATCATAGATCATATCATATTCAATAAAGTACGATTTCTTCACCCAGACACACCATTGTGTTGAAGAGTACCCGATGTGCTCATTCTCCCTTAAATAACGTCTGAATTCGTCACTCATTAATTGACTACCTCAATCTGATCGAAAGAACTTGATGAATTTTCCGATTTATTTTTCTACTTCGTTTTAGAATATTTTAAACTTTTTAAATGTATCTGATTTATGTCTCATCAAATAGACATATCCATATCTTGAATTATCATCCATGAAAGTCATGAAGTATATTGAACCATCCTGAGCTACATGATTTAATAGACCACACACATTACTTTGTACTAGTTCCAATAAATCTTCAGCACAGTGTCCAACACCTAGAAATGGTGCCTTTGTCATTTTCCCTCAGATACATGATTCACAAATTGGATAAGGATCTAAGGTAAGATCTTCAATCAAACCATCCTTAACCAATTTTGATAGACGTCTAACACCTATGTGGCCCAATTTTTATGCCATAATTCAGTATTATTTAATTTAGATCTTTTACTTGTATTTTCCTCTACATTAAAGACATCTCAATATGTTTCCAAAACATAGTGACCGTTAGATAAAGAACATTCACATATCAAATAGTTGTCTTTATCATATAAACAAAAAGCATAATCTTTAATGTTTATTTTATATCCATTTTTATCCAATATCGGTAATGATTTTATATGTTGAATAAGAGAGAGTACATAATAACAGTCATGTAAAAATAATTTACATCCATTAGGGAGATCTAGAATAACTGTTCGTATGTCTTTGACATCCAATGTCTCGCCATTCCCAACTCTAAGCTGGATCTCCCCTTTGTTCAGCCTTCTTTTAACCCTCATGACCTGCATATAGTTGCAAATATGAGTGGGACTGTCGGTGTCTAACACCAATCCACTATTTGCATCTAAGGCTAATGAGATGTCAATAATAGGAAAAATACAAAGCGTGCCTGAGGGTCTTGCCTTTCCTTTCAACTCTGGACAATCTTTCTTCCAGTGTCCAGACTTCTTACAATGTAGACATGCATCACGAGCTACATGATGTCTTGTAGCTTTGTGCTTCTTGGAGTTTATCTTTGATATCTTCTTCTTTCCCAATTTGATTTTCTTCGACTTTCTAGAAGTCTTTGAAGAGCTTGCTCCACAATGGAGATACAAAGTGAGATTTCTTTTCTTCAAACCTTGTTCCTCTGTGCGTAACATGTTATGAAGTTCTTCATAACTGGCTTGCATCAAATGCATATGAAAATTTAACATAAAGCCATCATAAGTACCAGGTGAAGAAAATAGAATCAAATTTCGCCTAGTCGTTCATCGATCATTATGCCTGTCGTTCCAAATATCGGATATGGTCTATCGTGTTCAAAATATGAATGCTAACCGCTTGTAGGCACTACATTTTTGCATATAAGTCCCGATGATGAGCCTCGTACGGAGGCACTACCTCTTATGTCGTGGAAGTCGCGAGAAACAGACGTCGGAAGGGAAAAGTCAAGAATTGACGATTTGTTGGACTTTATTCGCTCGTTTAGTTTTGGGATTGCTCGTTGGACCTCTGTTTCAAAATCACCCTTGGCCCAAAACCCTATTCTTCCTTGCTCACTCTCGGCCAACACATAAATTAAACACTCCTTCACGCATCCATTGCCCCTCACTACACCTCACGTCCATGCACCACGCAACAAGCCTTCGCGCCATTCACTCCCCACACAACCTTCACTCCTTTTTGCCCCCTTTCACATGAACCATCTCCCATGCAAAGCCATGCAACCAAACTCCACTCATTTACCCATCCACTAACTATTCAAACAACCATATTAACCTTCCACCAAGCATGCCCCACGTCATTGATCTCCAAATTACCTTACCCCCCATTTTCAACAAAGTTTTCCAAGCCATTTAATAGCCTCCCATCACCATTTAATCATGCAAACCCCACACTATTAAACCTAGCACCCCACGCCCATTGACAAAGCCATCCCCTTTCCATTTTTTTAACCAAAGTTAGCTACCCAATTAATAACCCTCATTAATGTTAGCCTACCCAATAAATGCACCTTCATTTGCCTATATAAAGGATCCCTAGCTCCATTGAAACTCCCTAGCACATAGATAACATAAAAAACTTTCTTCTCCTCTCTAAGCACTCACGCCACTGCCAGTGAAACAACCTTCATTCACGCCACTGCCCTCCATCTAACAATCCCCATCACGCCTCACTGCCACCAAGCCAAACATCAACAAGCTCAGCCCTCCCTTCACGCCTAAAGATCCCTTAAACTCAGCCCCTAGCATTCACATAAATCACCCTTTCCAGCAGCCCTTAACACGCCACTACAGCCTCTTCATTATGCTCTCCCAAAACACGCCCAAAACTTCCTGAATCCAACCCCAAATTAACGCCACTGCAGCCCCTGAAACTGCCTTGAATATCACCAAACATTTCCTCCCTAAAATGCCAGCACATCACCTAAAATACTGCACTCAAACAGCCCCCGGATTACCGTGAAACACTGCCCTAAAATACCCCCTAAATTACCAAAAATACTGCCCAAATACACCCCCCAAACCACTGAAAAAACTGCAACCCATCACTCCCCTCGATCCCACATCGATCAGGAAACTACCCACCTTAATTACCTTCAACTCTCACGCGCAAACACCTTGTTGGCAGCCCTCTCACGCATACAGCACACTCACCAAAAGCCACTCAACCCATCAACACGTAGCCACAAAACCCTCATGCCCACCAGCACTTTCACGCATAATCACTCATACACTGCCTCTTCACGTGCCTTCAGTTCACACAAACACCCCATACATCGCCTTTATTCATGCACAAACTGCCATTGCACTGCACGCCCACACCTTCACGCAAAACAGTCCCTACACTGCCTTTGTTTACGCACAAGCTACCTTGCATTGCATGCCCAGAATAACCAACAAAACTGCCCATTTCTGCACCTAAAAATGACTAAAAATCCGCTCAGTTCTGCACCCAAAACACCACTAAAAATCTGCACTTAAATCCCCGCAAACTGCCCAGTAAAACCCACAAACTGCACCCACAAAAACTGACTGAAAAACCCACAAACTGCAAGCCAAAATAGCCCTGCATTACCACAAACTAGTAAGCCAAATACCGCGACCAGAAACACCGTGAAACGGAGTAAAACCAGCAGCTCGAATGGTGAACCAGCGAAGGAAAATGCCGAGCCAGTAAACTGAGGAGTTGCGGAGCATCAACCATTCCGACGATCGCATACCGCACTTTCGAGAAACGACAAAAGAGGTTAGACCTGAGGGCACCCAATTTATTTATTATCATTTATATTTAGTTATTTTATTACTTTATTTCGCATGAGTATTGTGGATTTATGTATTATGTGATTCCGGGTGAACTAAATATGTATTCTCTCTTGTGGTATATCAGATGGAAACCCATACATAAATTCCGTAGCCGAATCCGAATGGATGGTATTGCGGTTTTCACTCAGGATACAATGCCATGTACCACTTGAGAGATTCACATATTTCGTTTCATCCAACCTTGTATTCGAGCATGATTAGGTTATTAGTATGTTATTTGTTTCTAAGCATGATTTAACCGTTAGTACGTTATTTCTTTATGCATGATTTAGTTATTTACCTTTCGCCATAGGAATTTAATTTACGTTATGTTTAGATCGTTATTTTTTCAACATGCTTATTATGTGATATCGTATGTTTGCCGCTATGAGAATTTACTTTTCAAGCATGCAAACTTAGATTTAGGCCTTATAGGAATCTAGATTACTTTTGCAAATGTATGTTGAGTAGACTTGGTTAAAATTGCACAAATCCATTCATTACAAATGACATAAGTAAGGGACCATTCGGAACCTAACGGTTTGAGGTCTTCCCTTGCGAGGGGTTAGTGCGGCCTTAAATCATTTCCCAGTTCACAATGGGTGGCGACTCCTTTATTCTCCGGTTTAGTCTCCCGCGGGCTACTCCGTACTCCCGACCAGGCCGCGAGCCCGGAACAGCATCACCGATTTCTGTATCCTACAGTCTGGCGACTCCACTGGGGATAGAGAATCGGCCCCGAAATAATGTCTTGTAATGTTTTTGATTTGTGCTTTGTTTAACCATGTCTACTTTGGGTTTAATGAGTTTAATCAAAGGCATTTTTAAGGCTAGGTGATGGTTTTGTGTCTTCCTTCATTCACTACCTTTCTATAAGGAAAAGCTGTGAAGGCACCTAGATAATCATTCACCCGTAGCTCACTGTGACAGACTAATTTGGAGGACTAGTTATTTATTCCTGTCACCAAAGCGATAAGAGCCTAAAAGGCTTGGGTATTTAAGAGAGTTCACTCCACCCTCCCTCTGGGGAATCTACAATAAGAAATCCATTTGACAGTTAGTCACATACCATAACTCGTTGGCACGTACCGTAAGGTATAAAAAAGGTGCGCTCACTTGGTCGTTTGAACCCTTGAGTGGGGAGTCCTAGTTGTGGGCAATCCTTCGTCAACGAGAGCCTTTGTTTACATTCCATTAAACCTACATGTGAACCGTAATTGTATGACCAGTAGAAATTATCTCTTTATGTTTGTGTTTAGGACCATCATCATTTGGATCCACTTGGACCTTTTGTCAAGAGACATGAACTTGTTGGGCCATTTAAATTGGGACAAGTTCATGTCCTTTGGCAATTGGGCCAAAAGCTTCTAAAATACCGATGAGCCATTTTTTATTTAGGCCTCTTATCATTTGAAGTTGTTTAGCCATGTTATCGCAAAAGTATAAACTTGTTGGGCCTTTACAACTGGGACAAGTTTGCACTGCGCAATAGTATGATTGAATACTTTAAAATGATAATAGGTCGACTTATATATCTCATGCATCGTACGTATCTCATACACCCTCATGCATACACGCATCATGCTAACCCTTGTGTTTAAAAGTCATCATAGATACCCGTTGGGTTAGGGAAGAGGGAAAACTCACCAAAAGGCCAATAACAAATATGAGCAGATCAGAGAACGAGGTATCCTGTGTGGATCAGTTGGAAACCAGTCTCACCAAGGTTACTGAACAGTTGCAAGCCTTGACTAATGTTATGGCTAATATGGTTGTGCCCCGTGCTGGGGGAAGCTCTAAGAATGAGAGGCGTGAAGAGCCTTCGAACAGGTTGGGTGATGATATCCCTATTTTTGATGATGACATGACTGAATATATGACCGGAAGAATAGCTGGGTCTCAGGCAGAGTTGCAGAAACTTAGGGATCAGGTAGAGTCAGTTACCCGCAAGATGAAGGGTAAGGACGAAGAATTACTAGACTATGATATGATGACTTTCGAAGAGCAGCTACCCTCGCAGTTCAGGATGCCCGACATGGCCAAATTCAATGGGAATAGGGACCCGAGGGTCCATCTCCGGCAATATGTCTCGGTAATGAGTTCAGTGGGCCTGTCGCAATGCGAAGTTCAGAAGATGTTTGGGATGTCGCTTGAGGGGGTACCTGTAGTGTGGTACCATAGCCTTGAAAGAAAGGTTAAGGAAGATTGGAGGGAACTGGCAGACGCCTTTCTAAAGCAGTATGTTACAGACTTGGAGATTGACTTGTCGCTCCGTGACTTGGAGAACACCAAATAGAAGCCGGATGAGAGCTTCAAGGATTATGTGGATCGTTGGAGAAGCCAGATTTTGAAGATGCAGACTCGGCCTTCAGAGAAAGACCAGATAAAGATGATCATCAAGGGCACTAAGCCCTCAATCTATGGCAAGTTAAGGAGGATGACCTCCATGATAGCAGATTTCCGACAGCTGAGGGAAACTCTCATGGATATTGAAGAAGAGGAAGCAGAGAATAGAAAGTTGTATGGCCAGAATAGAAGAACTTTTGGGGGGCCTTCGGAGACCAAGCCCGCTACTGCTGAGATCGCTACCGTCAGAAACAAGCGATTCTCCAATCTTGGTAGACCTATGTCGAAGGTGCTTGAGAAGTTGAAAGGACAGGGACTCCTGAAACCTTTAGAACCTAGACCAATCCCAAACCCTGTGCCACACTACTTTGACCTAAACCAATACTGCCACTTCCACCAGCAGAAAGGCCATGATACTGACAACTGCCTCCGCCTTAGGCAAGAAATCCAAAACCTCATCGATGCTCATAAAATACCCGACCTGGAAAAAGAACAACCCGATACAAACAGAGACCCTCTACCTAACTACCACTTCGTTCCACCACCCACCTATATGATCAACTCCGGCCTGCTCGAAAGTTTTATCCTCCAAACTCTCAACCACCCAACTTCTTTCATTGGGATAGGGGATGGCAGTAGTGAAGAACCGTAGGCTGAGAAAGAAGACAATTCCGCAGACAATGAAGATGTTTTCCTTGGTTTATTTGATTGCAATCCTGCATTTTTAAGACATTGATTTTGTCTACTTGTTCGAACCTTTTTATTAATAATAATAAAGACGTTCATCTCACTTACTTGCTTGATTCTCTACCTTTGAAGAAGAATAAGATAATAATTAAGGAGTTGGCTTCTCAATACGTAAGTTTGAAGGGAGAACTATACAAAAGACAAGCGAATGGCATTCAGTCGAAAAGAAGAAGTTTGAAAGGCAATGGAAGCGGTACTGCCGACGGAAGTTGAGATACAGTCCATGTGGGTATTAGCAGAAGCATAGTGGGTCTCGCAGAGATGGATGAAAAGAGAATGAAGTCCTTGCATCACATACAGATATACCAGAGGAGATTGAAGCTGTATTTTGCCTGAAAAAGAGAAGACCGAGCAGTCACCTAGGGAATTGGCGGAAGAGCTAACCCAATGGGATAGGAAACCCATTCATGCATGCATGCATACACGTAACGCATTTGCACTTCTTTTTGTGTTTGTTTTGTGTTGTAATTACAGGTTTCAAAGAAGAAGAAGAGAAAACGGCAAAGACAAGCCAATCAGAAGCAGCAACAGCGCATTATCGATTTTTGGGAAGGAATCCCAGGGTTGAGGCCTGTATCAATGTCAGTTTCAGGAATGGATCGGTTTCAGGAATGAATCCCAGGGGGCGAAGCCCACATTATCATCAGTTGAAAGGAAGAATTCCGTGGAGTGAGTAAAAAAAAAAAAGTGAGAAGTCTTTGATAGTTGGACATATGTCCAGTGATGACATTATTTGCTATAGGGAGAAACATTAGAAACGATAAGTGCGAGATGTGCTCTTATCCGGTATTCTGAGTGGTTGATCTCAGCTAGACTCGCGAGCACTTGATTACGGGATCTCAACAGTAGAAGCTTGAGTAGTTGGCAAGATGACTAGTTGGAGAGATGGCGGATCAGTGAATGACTGTTTGCCTAGATGTCCATCCTGGTTTACTTATGCTACGATATATGATATGGTTGGAAACAAAGAAAAAGTCTCTGGAAAGAAGAGGAAAAATAGACCACCTATAACCGATAAGCGTGAAGCTACCCATGGGCGAGTATTAGGACCACCATGAGGAGAAATTCTACCTTAAAGGGTAGGTGTGTCGAAAAAAAAACAGAAAAGAAAAAGAAAAGAAGAGAAAAAGAAAGTTCAAAAATGAAAAGAAAGAAAATAAAGAGACAAAAGAAAAATAAAAAGAAGAAAAGCATATCATGTTGAGTAGAATGAAGTAATCACAGAGTATGATCAAGACATCTAGGTTGGTTTGACCCATTGATCCCAATTCTCATAGATGAAATCATCGAGTTGGCTTACTTAAGGATTAAGCTGCGAATAAGCCTTGGCACACACACACTGGGAGTCTAGTTTAGATCATTTATTCAGACGAACAGATCTGAGTGTATTAAGTACTTTGAAGATTTTTTGGTTTCGACGCGAAGCATTCGTTGAGGATGGAAATATGTTTGACTATCAAGATTATCTCGTGATAGGTGGTACAGTATGTTGAAATGAATCATCACATCATCAGTATCAGTTTCGCCGGGTATGGCACTCAGGGGGTGAGGCCCACATCGTTAGCATTTGTATCAGTCTTGCCGGGTATGGCACTCTGGGGGTGAGGCCCACATCATTATCAGTATCAGTCTTGCCGGGTATGGCACTCTGGGGGCGAGGCCCACATCGTTATCATCATGAGTATCAGTTTTTCCGGGTATGGAGACACATTAGCATCAATTTAGGAACAAGACTCACAGTCAGGAACAAGACCTGCAACTCAATTTGGGAACAAGCCCCACAATCGGGAACAAGACCCACAATTCAGATCGGGAATAAGACCCACAACTCAATTCAGGGAACAAGACCCTCAACACAATTCACATTCAGGGAACAAGACCCTCAACACAATTCAATTTGGGAACAAGACCCACAATCAGGAACAAAACCTGCAATTCAATTTGGGAGCAAGACCCACAATCAGGAACAAGACCTGCAACTCAATTTGGGAAGAAGACCCACAATCAGGAACAAGACCTGCAATTCAATTTGGGAACAAGACCTGCAATTCAATTTGGGAGCAAGACCCACAATCAGGAACAAGACCTGCAACTCAATTTGAGAACAAGACCCACAATCAGGAATAAGACCTGCAACTCAATTTGGGAACAAGACCTGTAATTCAATTTGGGAACAAGACCCACAATCAATTCAATTTTGGAACAAGACCCACAATCAATAACAAGACCTACAATTCAGATCGGGGACAAGACCCACAACTCAATTTGGGAACAAGACCCACAATCAGGAACAAGACCTGCAACTCCATTTGGGAAAAAGACCCACAATCGGGAGCAAGACCTACAACTCAATTTAGGAACAAGACTCTCAGCTCGCTTCGGGAACAAAACCCACTCGGTGGTTCGGGAACAAGACCCAGGGGTCACAGTACCTCGCCATCAATCTCAACCCAATTCAGAGAACAAGACCCTCATCACGATTAAGGAACAAGACCCTCATCACAATTCGGGAACAAGACCCTCATCTCAACTCTGTAACGGTTCGGAAGTGGACCACTATCACATCAGCGACACCTCGGGTATGGGGCTTAGCATGCCAGGTACGACACTCCGGGTATAGAGACACAACCGTGATGCCTCGGGTATGGGGTTTAATATGCCGGGTATGGCACAACCAAATCAACACAGTTCGAAGAAACATGCAAGTCAGGTGGCAGCAAACGAGCCAGGTAAGTAAAAATGCATTGCATGACTTTGATAGGACTGTCATTGTCACACACTGCACAAGTCCCATCAAAGTAGGGGCGATTGTAGGCACTGTATTTTTGCATATTAGTCCCGATGATGAGCCTCGTACGGAGGCACTACCTCTTATGTCGTGGAAGTTGCGGGAAACAGACATCAGAAGGGAAAAGTCATGACTTGACGTTTTGTTGGACTTTATTTGCTTGTTTAGTTTTGGGATTGCTTGTTGGACCTCCATTTCAAAATCACCCTTGGCCCAAAACCCTATTCTTCCTTGCTCACTCTCGGCCAACACATAAATTAAACGCTCCTTCATGCATCCATTGCCCCTCACCACACCTCACGTCCATGCACCACGCAACAAGCCTTCAAGCCATTCACTCCCCACACAACCTTCACGCCTCTTTTGCCCCCTTTCACGTGAACCATCTCCCATGCAAAGACATGCAACCAAACTCCACTCATTTACCCCTCCACTAACTATTCAAACAACCAAATTAACCTTCCACCAAGCATGCCCCACGTCCTTGATCTCCAAATTACCTTACCCCCCATTTTCAACAAAGTATTCCAAGCCATTTAATAGCCTCTCATCACCATTTAATCAAGCAAACCCCACACCATTAAACCTAGCACCCCACGCCCATTGACAAAGCCATCATCTTTCCATTTCTTTCAACAAAGTTTGCCACCCAATTAATAACCCTCATTAATGTTAGCCTACCCAATAAATGCACCTTCATTTGCCTATATAAAGAACCCCTAGCTCCCTTGAAACTCCATAGCACATAGATAACATAAAAAATTTCTTCTCCTCTCTAAGCACTCACGCCACTGCCAGTGAAACAACCCTCATTCGTGCCACTGCCCTCCATCCAACAATCCCCCTCACGCCTCACTGCCACAAAGCCAAACATTAATAAGCTCAACCCTCCCTTCACGCCTAAAGATCCCTTAAACTCAACCCCTAGCATTCACGTAAATCACCCCTTCCAGCAGCCCATAACAGGCCACTACAGCCTCTCCATTCTGCCCTCCAAAAACACGCCCAAAACTGCCTGAATCCAACCCCAAATGAACGCTACTGCAGCCCCTGAAACTGCCTTCAATATCACCCAAAATTGCCTCCCTAAAATGCCAGCACATCACCGAAAATACTGCACTCAAACAGCCCCCGGATTACCGTGAAACACTGCCATTAAATACCCTATAAATTACCGAAAATACTGCCCAAATACACCCCCAAACCACTGAAAAAACTGCAACCCATCACTCCCCTTAATCCCACATCCATTAGGAAACTACCCACCTTAATTGCCTTCAACTCTCACACACAAACACCTTGTTGGTAGCCCTCTCATGCACACAACACACTCACCAAAAGCCACTCAACCCATCAACACGTAGCCACAAAACCCTCATGCCCTTCAGCATTTTCACACATAATCACTCATACACTGCCTCTTCATATGCCTTCAGTTCACAAAAACACCCCCTGTATCGCCTTTATTCGTGCACAAACTGCCTTTGCATTGCACGCCCACACCTTCACGCAAAACAGTCACTACACTGCCTTTGTTTACGCACAAACTGCCCTGCATTGAACGCCCATAACAACCACCGAAACTACCCAGTTCTGCACCCAAAAACCACTGAAAATCTGCTCAGTTCTGCACCCAAAACACCACTGAAAATCTGTACTTAAATCCCCGCAAACTGCCTAGTAAAACCGACAAACTGCACCCGGAAAAACTGTCTGAAAAACCCACAAACTGCAAGCCAAAATAGCCTCGTATTACCGTAAACCAGTAAGCCAAATACCACGACCAGAAACACCACGAAACAGAGTAAAACCAGCAGCCCGAACGGTGAAACAACGAAGGAAAACGCCGAACCAGTAAACCGGAGGAGTTGCGGAGCATCAGCCCTTCCGATGACCGCATACCGCACTTTCGAGAAACGAAAAAAGAGGTTAGACCTGAGGGCACCCAATTTATTTATTATCCTTTATATTTAGTTATTTTATTACTTTATTTCGCATGAGTATTGTGGATTGGTGTATGATGTGATTCCGGGTGAACCGAATATGTGTTCTCTCTTGCGGTATATCGGATGGAAACCCGGACATAAATTCTGTAGCCGAATCAGAATGGACGGTATTGTGGTTTGCACTCGGGATACAATGCCACGTACCACTTGAGAGATTCACATATTTTGTTTCATCCAACCTTGTATTCGAGCATGATTAGGTTGTTAGTATGTTTTTTATTTCTAAGCATGATTTAACCGTTAGTACGTTATTTCTTTATGCATGATTTAGTTATTTACCTTTCGCCATAGGAATTTAATTTACGTTATGTTTAGATCGTTATTTTTTCAACATGCTTATTGTGTGATATCGTATGTTTGACGCTATGAGAATTTACTTTTAAAGCATACAAACTTAGATTTAGGCCTTATAGGAATCTAGATTACTTTTGCAAATGTATGTTGAGTAGACTTGGTTAAAATTGCACAAATCCATTCATTACAAATGACATAAGTAAGGGACCATTCGGAACCCAACGGTTTGAGGTCTTCCCTTGCGAGAGGTGAGTGCGACCTTAAATCATTTCCCAGTTCACACTGGGTGGCGACTCCTTTATTCTCCGGTTTAGTCCCCCACGGGCTACTCCGTACTCCCGACCGGGCCGCGAGCCCGGAACAGCGTCGCCGATTTCTGTATCCTACACCACTCCTCCATCCTTGAGCGTAGCATGGAAAATTCCTTATATCTCCAATATATTTCAATTTCTTGATTTTCTTCAAACAACTCTTTGAGTGTTCTTATAATACTCCAAGCATCAGGTACCTCTATGTAATATCTGAGCAAATTTGAAACCTTTAATCCTAAAATGTTAGATTTTACCCTTAGGTTATCATCCTTCCATTTTTCAAAAGTCTCTCCCTCTTCAGGAGTGGAATCAGGATCGATTTCATTAGGCAATAGATTGATTGTCATACAGCTTAACTTTTCTGACTCCAAGATAAGGCGAATGTTCATATACCATTCAAAATAGTTCTCGGCTCCTTTCAGTTTATTAGAATCGAAAGGTCGTGCTAATAGATTTTCGGCAGCCATCTACAAGACAATAATTAAACACTACCATAATATTTTAATATAAAAACACTGATACGATTATGGATTTTAATTCTATTAGTGCCCTCCCACTACTTTACGTAATTCCGTAATATCCTTTAACGAAAAAATAAAATTTTGATCGTCAAAATTTCATAGCGGGAAGTGGATCCCATGACATTTACTCCCGCCTCACAATAATGACGGTATTGGCCTTCATAAACTCATTAGGTAGACTTCTAAGGTCAATCACATTCATATGACTCCTAAGTTTGGTCCTGAATTGTTTCTTATCCTCACAATAATAACGGTATTGGATTAAGACGTGTTCCAGGTGTATACTTGTCAATGTGCACTAATGAGCTTCGTTAGTACACCCTCAAAATAATGACGATATTGGGTGACTACATTAACTCATCACGCTACATCTAATGTTTTATCTGAACCACCTAAGTTTCGAGCACTTATACCCTCATAATAATGACGATATTGAGCATAAGTAGCAAGAACTCATTCATCTCTCTATTGACAAGACGGACCATCCAATAGATTTATGACAATCAAGTCAAAAAAATTTAATTTAAAACATGCAATGCATATCCAATATGACTTATGCATAATTAAATTAAAATTATAGAGGTATAGATTCAAATACATGTCAAACATGCAACATGTATTGTGTGGTTAAGACCTGCGTTGATACCATTCTGTTGGGTCAGATGTGGGACCCCTAGGGTTGGATCGGTGCTCCATTCAGCAAAAGTAGGTCTAACCAATGGATATCAATGATAGATGTATTTTTAAATTACTTTATAGAATACTATATTCCATTAAGAGGCCGTAGGAAAAAAAGGGACTAAATCGGAGTCCGGAAACTCTGAAACAGAGAAAATGAAGTTTCAGTGCTCATGGATAACAGTTCTTGGCGCATCGCTGCGCCTGCAGCTTTGAGAGTTGAGTGTCACGATGCTATATAACAGTGTCGCGACGCTACCCTGTGTAAAATATTGGTAGAGAGTATTTTACCTTTAATTCAATTCTAAACACTTTTAATTTTCTCCAAACACTTCAATACACATAAAAGTCCAATTTTAAAATCAAAATCAACTTCAAAACATGTTATTGTTGGGGTTTTACGCGGCGGAAGCATGGTTCGGGTTAAATCATAACTTTAAAAATTTTTAAACTTAACTAATAAATTATTCATTATCCCATATGAATAATTTATTCACATTTCACCTAAACATATTATATTCGATATCAAATAACGATATAATGGATTTAGAAAACATTGCGAAACTTTTACGAAAACGTTTTTCCGGAAAATAACATAAAATACGTTTTTGACTGAACCGATCAACCAATACACATGGGAGCTGCCCAAGTCAGCCCCATTAGTATTTGGGCAGTTCATGGGCTACCCGAACAATGACCAATCACTGTTTGGACAGCTGTTACCCGGTTAGCTCAAACATTGCCCGGTAACGCCGTTTTTCACCGTTTTCACATATTTTCATCTTGAAATACTTTTCGGCAATTATTCCAATGCCCAATACACATCCAATACATTTAAATAACATATTTTTCATCACCAAATTTACAGAATTTTCAGATCTGATCGGGATGCAAAAATAATCATTTTTCATATTTTAAATCCAATTTTCTCAACATTAATTATATAAATATTTACACCAATTAAAGCCACCATAAATGAAGAACTCAAGAACAATTCTAGGTATTATAAGAGTGGTAATAACACTCTAAAATGGCAACAAGTCACCATATGACAAAATTGAACTAATATTACTCAATCTAACTTCACACATGCACCTAACCACCAAATCTACCAACCAAATCGAAAGGCCCCAAATTTTAGAGTGTAAAGAATCTCTATAATTTTTGTAAGAATCTCTACAACATAAAAATTCAAGCAAGAACAACAAAACAATTTTCTAAGCTAAAGAAAACAAAAGATTACCTTAATCTTCCTTACGATTCTTTAACCTTTGTCCTTGTAGAAATTTTATTCTCTAAAATACTTGGAGAGCCTAGGTTAACATTAAACAACCAAAGGAAAAACATTTCTTTTTTTATAGTAGGTTTGGGCATGAACTAGGGGCATTTTTGGCCAATTTTTGCATTTAATCAATCTAATTAAATACAAGCTTTAAGTTATCAATATCAATTTGATAACTACAACCTTTAAATATCATGTCATTTACTACAAAAATATCTAACCATTTATCATAACAATTATGACTTATGGATATAAATAAATTATTTAATCATTTAACATTTAAATATCTAAATAATTAATTAATATATTTATTTGTAAATATGTATTTTTATTTACACTAAATAATAAAATACATATATTAATGACATGTGTCAAAATCTCATTTGACAGTTAATTGATGTGTATTTAATAAAATCATGCATTAAATAAAAATACACATTAATTAGGAAATAACTGAAATGCCCATATATATGTATTTTCATTTAACCGTTAAATGATTCGAATTAACTTATTTAATCCGATAAAGTATTATAAATAATCTATATTATTCATAACGCGTTGTCCAAGTGCTCAACGAGTACACTTCAAATTATGGGACTCTCTAAGTTTAGGTCTATCCGTCATAGACTCAAATTTCGTGTTCATAATTCACCCACTCAAAAATTATGACGACCACAGATAATCTCGCTAAACTATGCATTGTCGAGGTCATTGCATACGTATAATCCCTCCGTCACAAGCTATCAATATTATATTGGGGATATAGATAGGAACTTCAAATCCCTAAGGTATAATATAGCCGACTTACAAATTTATGATCTCTAAATAACACTCGAAACTCACTTCCGAAGTATACCACGACCATGGATTTACTAGATCACAAATACGTACATGATACATATGCCATGCATACATGACTGACAGATTCTATCTGATACTCACAGGATATCATGAGCATGGGTCCACACCCAACGAATAGGCGGGGTTTGATCTATATAGATTGGTGACTGCCATCAAAGTGTGGAGGATGTCTCGTATATCCACAGTGGTATCTCTGGCCAAAGAACCACTATGCTACTCGACTCGAGAAGATTCCTATTGACGTTGGTGTACCATCTATTAGGAAATCTTCAGTGAGTTGTTCAGTGTTTATCAAATAAACACCTACACATCTATATGAGTCTCCCAAGATTCATGGTTCATTGGGATAAACCATCGGACCAAGTCATGATATAAAAAAATGTACTGGTCTTAGAGGATTTTACTAAACGACCTGTGTCAGTAAATCTTGACCAGGAACTTTATTTGAGAATATACAACTTATAGTGACACTTCCCAATGTCAATTACAAACTACCTTGTAACTGCGCACTATGTTGTAAATCCTAGGGTCTTTGTCTAATATATACATATCACTAAATCAGATTTAGTTTCAATCTAATCGTAATTAGATCGAATACGTATATAAAAACAAGAAGTGCAACCATCAATATGTAATATTATGGAAAAAAAGAATTGTTTGCATGAATTGGACATAAATACGACCTGAATTGGCGTTCAGAGCACCAACCCTAATAAGTTCTCCCATTTGCTCTAGTGTCAATCCACAGTGTCATATACACATCTAAATATGTATCACATACTCATGGCCCTCAGGAGCTCACCTAGCACTCAAGATGTAGGTAACAACCAGTATGCCCGCTATAACATATTGAGTTTGTCCAACAAACCCAATCGTTTCCCTTGGCCAACATCATTCATATTTTGTAGAACCTAAGTTATACATCAATATGACTCAGATTCGAAATCAATATTGTGCTACAGCTACTGAGTTATCCAAGTATTTAGGGATCAAATCCAAAATACTATGCAGATAACCGCAAGCACAACACTAATATCAAAACTTCTAATCTATAAGGTCACTATGCAACTTCATAAGTCAATACTTCATAAGTTACAACTAAATCCACTAACACATTAGATGCATATGTGATACTCCGACTGCATCTTTTCTGACTCTTTATGAAGTAGACTGTCTAACGTCATAAGTAGACTCAAAACTAATCTGACCATAATGGTTGCAGACTATATTGTCCATGAATAAGAAACTCATTAATAACTCAAAGATAATAAAGAACATGTTTCAAGACACATCCTACGGTCTACAATATATCAAAATAGCTCGTACTAATCACGATTAAATTGATATCTTTAATCGCACATAATATAATATTCATTATGCCATAATTCTATGATGCATAGGATTGAATAGATAATCTAATCAATTTCTCTTTCGGCAAATGAATCATCTTTTAAGAAAGATGGATACTATATAGAATAGACACACTAACTGTCAAACAGTTATACTAACTATCACACATATAGTCTTACTGTGTCCTTTATTAGATCATATCTAATGCAAGACTAATGAGAGTATCTCACAAGTCTCTTAGTTTTATATCATATATAAAATTTTATATCAAATATAACATAGACTATTCCCACTATTTTTACGGAGAAAATAAGACTTAGGTAACCTTTTTACCTCATAAATATCTCATTATTAACTTAATAATGATAATGTCGTTATGATATATGACACTATAAAGAAATTTGTACGCTCTAACTAACCCCACTATCACATATGTATTCTTTATGCTTTGATAAAATTAGACAATCTGACTGATATCAAAATTATTGAACACAAATTTCCGAAAAGCTCATCTGAGTCTACAATAGGCTTTATAAGAACTCCATTTTAGCAGAATATAAACTCCATGGCCATTCCAGAAAGGAACGCCACTTTGCACTCTTAGCTAAAATACACAGTTTAATATTAACATTAACCAACTTATCTTTAATTGTTCAATTATTGCGACTAGAGATAAGTTTCCTCAGAATATATAATAGATTGTTGGGTATAACCTTTCTCACTGTCATACTATAGAGGTCAAACCTTTAATAAGCTCACTTTACTTTTGCTGCGCAAACCATTTACACATTTTATGAACAATTCATAACGAAAGCTCAATCAAGTTCAAAACTTGATTGTAGTAAGCTATGAACAATCTTAGATTTATGGTTTAATGCTAAATTCCATAATTGATATCACATATCGCTCCTACTATAAGTTATATGATAACTTTCTTCGATAAGAAAACAGCAGAACCATTAACTATAAAATACTTTACAAATGATTCTGACATCCTATTAGACTTATATGGAAGATGTCTAAGGGTCTTTTCATCTTATTAATTATGTAGTTCCATTTATATTTTATCATTCTCACATTTGATTTCAATAATTCAATGTTAGGAAGCGGCCACGAGTGCGCTGCGGAAAATCAAGAAAAAATCAAATTATGATGCCGCTATCCCTTTGTCCAAGACCCATTTGTTTTTATTATTCTACAAGCCTATGCATGTTACTATATATTCTAAGCATAAAAACTCATAAAACATGCAACGAACATAAACCTAAACATGTTAACTATCATAAGAACTCTAATTAAAAAAAAAGAAAGAAAAAGACTTGCTTGAACCGAAGACTCCTCCAGTCCTCCCTCCAATCTACAAGCTTTTCTCGAACTCAGCAAGCTCTTCCATGTTTCAAAGAGCCACCCAAGTGTGTGGCCTCCAAAGATGCACACACCAAAGCCAAAACTCAACGACAAGACTACGCCTTGAGTGCACAGGTATTTTGCCCTTAGTGTTAGCCTAGGCAAATACCTCAAAACTTTTAACTCGAGGTTCCTCTAGTCAATTAGACTTAAGGATCCTCAAAATCAGTGGCTTACTCTTAAACTTTAGAGTTGCTCACTTATATAAACCCAAGATATGAAAGGTTTGGTACAAAATTTGTAAAGAATTCATTGGGTTTATATAGGTGCTTCAAAGACAACAAAATTAATTAAGAAACCGATGTGGGATATATGCTAATTTAATCTTAGCCATTGGATCTTAATTTAGTGGTTTAATGAGATTATAAAACCCTAATAAGAGTTTGGGCCGAATTGGAATTCAAAACAAATAACAAATTAAAAAAATTTTACTATTCACGTTTTTTTTAATTCCAATTCCCAAAGTGCCCCTATCGTCATTCACCAATCCCTAAGCCACTATGTAACCTCATAAATGATCTGTTCAATAATTAAACACATTGAACCATTTATGAAAAATTCCTACAACAATCATATATGCTGTTAAATTTGTATTGTGCACTGTTAACCATTGATTTCGACTTTGTTGTGTGTGACCTTTTGGGTTCCCCTCAAGTTGGACATGAAATGAATTTTGATAATTTAATCGAACATAAATTATCCTCCGATCAGATGTTCGTTCGATTTCAATGACCAAGGTTGACATCTAGCAACATACCAAGGCCCCCAAATGAGAAGGAAATATATATATATACCCATTCTGTATGCGATTTACATATGATATGGTTCCTTGCCTCACTGTATCCCCACCGTTTGACATAGGGTATGGAAAGTGTCTACCCATATAGTCAAAGGTATGATGTTGATAGTGTCAAGAATCGTGCTAACCTAAGAATCTCACATGATTCTTCAGCTATGGCCACAGTCTTAACCACTGATCACACATATCAACCCGCGAACTGGAATACTACTCTTATAAGAAAATATTATTCGAGAGAGTGGCGATTCTTTGTTGTATCGTTACAAACTTCATGTGTTTCAACAAATGACCCAATCATACCCTTATGACCAGATCTTTTGAACTGAGGAAGGAGAATGTCAAAGTTATTTGATCCACACATAAGATTGTAAAGACATCAAGTCTAAAGACTAGTCATATAATCGATACATGAAAGTTCTCACAGACAAATGGGATAAACACTCCATGTGAAAACTTTCGGAGGTCAGTTCGATGGACACGAGCAACTCATGCATCCATGTGATACACCAAGCGGACGTATCTCCGCTAGTAGCCTATGAGATCGGCTACCCCACTTAAGGGTGGATCATATCATTATGCTAGTCTCTCCGCTTTGTGAACGCCCAGATTATTCACCAAACTATGACTAGGAACGTTTGGGAGTAATGATTCTCATAAGGCGTGGAAGCCATCATCTTATTACTCCAAGGGCTTTATTACAGTGTTTGATGATTCATATAAGTTATGTAAGACACGTATAATAAAGATTTCCATTTTATTAATTAGTGAAAATATTACAAATACATGTACATATAGCCCATCCACAAGTTGGGTATAAGGCATATCCCTAACTATCTCCCACCTGCACTATAGCCAACTATTATGAATCTGGACACCATACTCTCGGGTGTACCTGGCATCATTGATCGGACCATATCTAATAATGTCCGATTTCTTCTTTCGGAGACCCCATTATGTTGTGGAGTTCCCGGAAGAGTCCATTGGGAAAAAATTCCATTTTCTCTCAAGTAATCTTGAAATTCGTTGCTTAAGTATTCACCACCTCGGTCAGACCTTAGTGACTTAATACTTTTATTAAGCTGGTTTTTTACTTCAGCTTTGAAGTCTTTGAAATTCTCAAAGGCTTTAGATTTGTACCGCATAAGGCACACATACCCATATCGCGAGTGATCATCGATAAAGGTAATGAAGTAGAAGAATCCACCTCTAGCGGTAACTGACATTGGTCCGCATACATCAGAGTGTATGAGTTCTAATGTCTCCGCTGCACGTTGTCCTTTACCTTTGAAGGGTAATTTGGTCATTTTACCATGTAAACAAGACTCACAAGTTCCATATGGTTCATATTTGAAGGGTTTGAAATACCCATCCTTATGTAGCTTAGTTAATCTTGTTTCATTGATATGACCTAAGCGACTGTGCCATAGAAGTGATTTATTGAGATTATTCGAGTTAACGTTATATATATTAGATGTTGAACATTCTTTGTTAGTTTGTAAGACATAGATACCATTGTTCAAAATACCATCTCCATATTTTATTTCATTGAAATAAATAGAACATTCATTACAACTTATTAGGCATGAAAAGCCTTTATTACATAAAGAAGAAATTGAAATGATGTTCTTTACTAGAGAAGGTACATAAACACAATCTTCTAAGTCTAAAACTAAACCATTCGGCAAAACTAATGAATAAGTCCCCACACACAATGTAGCCAGTTTTGCTCCATTACCCATGCGTAAGTCAACCTCCCCATGACGGAGTCTCATACTGTTTCTCGGGCCCTAAACATTGTTACACAAGTGAGTCCCACAACCGATGTCAAGCACCCAAGTAGAAGGTTCAAAGTTTTGAGAATATAGTTCAATCATATACAACATACCTGAAGCATTGGGCTTCTTGGCCTCTTGGGCTTCCCTAGCTTCCTTGGCTTTCAATGATCTACAGTCTTTCTTCCAATGACCCTTCTTTCCACAAAAGAAACATTTCCCTTTTCCCTTTTTCTTCTCTACCTTACCATTGGGCTTTAGGTGATCTGGAGCCTTGGCCTTGCCCTTATTTTTCTTTGGGCCTCGTGGCTTCAGGTCCGTACCCGTAAGCATGACATAGGTTTTAAGCTCCGGTTTCAAATCCTTCCCTGCTTGCTTTATCAAACTGTGTAATTCTGCTAAAGTAGCTTCTTTATCAGACATATGAAACTGCATAATAAAGTTAGAGAAGTCTTTTGGTAAGGACTGAAGAATTAGATCGTGAACTATCTCATGATCCTTGATGAACCTGAGGTTGGCCAATTTTTCAATGTGGCCAATCATCTTAAGCACATGTCCACTAACAGATCCTTCCTTATACATTATTTAGAATAAGACACATGACACTTGGAATCTCACGGTATGAACGGAAGTTGCATATAACTCCTTCAAGTGAAAGATGATGGTTTGAGCATCCATATCTTCGTGAGCTTTCGGAAGTTCATCCGACATAGAGCCAAGCATTATGCAAACTGCTTGCTCATCATCATCGACATATTTCTTCCAAGCATCAAATGTATTTTAGTCAGCATCTTCTGCGGGTTAAGGGGGAAATGGTCTTTCCAGAACATATAAAATATTTTCTTGTCGTAAGACAATTTTAAGGTTTCTAAACCAGTCATTGTAGTTGTCCCCTTTGAGCTTATGTTTATCAAGGATAGAACGAAGTGATACTCTGTTTTCCATTTGAATGTTTGTGAAATATTTTAACCCACATGTTAAGAGAGAATGTTAAAATTAGGACTATGTTTTCATTAATGTTTCATAATAACATGGGCTTTTAATATTATAAAGTTGATCCCACTCAATTGTGTTAAAATTTTAAGCAAATCGCATCAACCCCAATATAATGGATTTCTTGTGGGCAAGGATCCCATTATCATCATTTCATAACTTAGACTAGGGTCGTTCATTATAAAATACGATAATTAGGTAGGTTCATAACCAATTTATGATATAAATCACAATTCTTTGATCATTGGGTTGGGCAATCAAACATGCCATAGCTTATGCTAGTCCTTGTGGACACCCAATCTTTTCCACTAAGTTATAAGACCACGCCTAAGGGTGCTGCGTCTTATGACTCAGAGAAGTCAAACCATTGTCAATAGTAAGATTTAGGGACAAATTGGTATTGGTCAGTCTGGTAAAGCCTAGTCCTGCCAATACAGTTTAAGCCCTTTGGGTCTATACTTTACAATGGGAGGCAAATTTTAGACTTAAATTATTATTGAGGATTTTAGCAAGTTTAAGTGAATAACTGTCAAATGGATTCCTCCATTGAAAATTCCCCAGAGGGAGGGTGGAGCGAACTCTCTTAAATACCCTTACCTCTTAGGCTCTTATTACCTTGGTGACAGAAATAAACAATAGATCCTCCAAATTAGTCCAACACTTAAAATATGCTTTAAGGTAAGCTTTGAGTAAATGATTATCTAGATGTCTTCACATCTTTTCCTTTTGGCTATAAAAAGGTAGTGAGTGAAGGAAGACACCAAATCATTATCTAACTCTAGTAATACCTTTGGTTAAATTAACTTTAGTTTGGAAAGTTTTTTTTTTTAACGCCTTGGTCCCCACCCACTTGTATCTTTTATAATATCTTTTATTATAAACAAGTAATTTATATTTATTAGCTTAAAGTTAATAAATCTCTAAGTTCATCACGGAATAAATACTTAGCTAAGGGATAAGCAATACACTCTCTATTTCCTTAGAAAGTCTCTAGATGTTTGCACCCTAAAATAATCATACCAATTCTTATCATACATAGAATCATCAAGCATATGAGTTTTAATATGTTGGAATTATTTTAAGCATTAAATAACTTTGATTAATATTTAATTATGATATTGCATTTTATTTTAATCAAATAAATTTATTATTCACGTTTTTTACAGATGCGTGAACTTTAAATGTAATTTCACAATTCGAATCTTAACCAAATCATGCAAAAAGTGTGCCTAAAATTAAGGTCAGGGTGTTAGCTTTCCAACGAGCTTTTACACACCCAATTTTGAGTTCAAATGAGAGAGAACTAATCAAAACAAAAACGGTGCCCTGATACCACTGTTAGGAAGCGGCCGCGAGTGCGCAACGAAAAATCACAAAAAAAAAATCAAATTATGATGCCGCTATCCCTTAGCCCAAGACCTATTTATTTTGATTATTCTACAAGCCTAGGCATGTTACTATATATTATAAGCATAAAAATTCATAAAACATGTAAAGAACATAAAGCTAAACATGCTAACTATCATAAGAACTCTAATTAAAATAAAGAAAGAAAAATACTTACTTGAACCGAAGACTCCTCCAGTCCTCCCTCCAATCTACAAGCTTTTCTCGAACTCAGCAAGCTCTTCCACGTTCTAAAGAGCCACCCAAGTGTGTGGCCTCCAAAGGTGCACACACCAAAGCCAAAACTCAACGGCAAGACTACGCCTTGAGTGCACGGGTATTTTTCCCTTGGTACTAGCCTAGGCAAATACCTCAAAACTTTTAACTCGAGATTCCTCTAGTCAATTAGACTTAAGGATAATCAAAATCAGTGGCTTACTCTTAAACTTGAGAGTTGCTCACTTATATAAACCCAAGATATGAAAGGTTTGGTACAAAAATTTGTAAAGAATTCATTGGGTTTATATAGGTGCTCCAAAGACAACAAAATTAATTAAGAATCCGATGTGGGATAAATGTTAATTTAATCTTAGCCATTGGATCTTAATTTAGTGGTTTAATGAGATTATAAAATCCTAATAAGAGTTTGGGCCGAATTGGAATTCAAAACAAATAACAAATTAAAAAAATTTACTATTCAAATTTTCTTTATTCCAATTCCCAAAGTGCCCCTATCGTCATTCACCAATCCCTAAGCCACTAGGGAACCTCATAAATGATCTGTTGAATAATTAAACACATGGAACCATTTATGAACAATTCCTACAGCAATCATATATGCTGTTAAATTTATACTATGCACTGTTAACCATTGATTTCGAATTTGTTGTGTGTGACCTTTTGGGTTCCCTCAGGTTGGACATGAAATGAATATTGGTAATTTAATCGAACATAAATTATCCTCCGATCAGATGGTCGTTCGATTTCAATGACCAAGGTTGACATCTAGCAACATACCAATGCCCCCAAATGAGAAGGAAATATATATATATATACCCATTCTGTATGCGATTTACATATTGTAGGACACAAAACTTGACGACGCTGTTCTAGGCTCGCGGCCTAGTTGGGAGTACGGAATAGCTCGCGGGGAACTAAATCGGAGAAATAACATGGAGTCGCCACCCGGTGTGAACCGGGACAAAGATTGAAGGCCGCACTCACCCTTCGTAAGGGAAGACCTCAAACCTGTTGGGTTCGGAATGGTCCCTTACTTATGGCAATTGTAATGATGTGATTTGTGCAATATCTTAACCGAATCTACGCAACATGCTCAAGAACAACCTATATCTAGTTCATGCTCATAAAGATAAATCCTATATCTAAGTTTGCATGCTTGGAAAGTAAGTCATCATAACACACGACAACACACGGCAATCTCATGAACATATTTTAATTATATAATGCGAAATGCAAACAATAACATAAACTTAATGCAAATTCCAAATGCAAAATGAAAACTAATCATGCTTAAAAATAAACAACTAACTAAGCTAAATCATGCTTTAATAACAAATAAATAACCTATGAACTACAACATGCTCACACACAAGTTTGGATGAGACGAAATACATGTCTCTTAAGTGGTACGTGGCGTTGTATCCCGAGTACAAACCACACTACCGTCCATTCGGATTTGGCTACGGAATTTACGTCCGGGTTTCCATCCTATATACCACAAAAGGGAACATATATTCCGCTCATCCAACAATCACATCATGCCTCAAACGACTCTCATGCGATAATATTTAAAATAAATAAAATAAACAAAAGATAATAAATAAAAGGGTGCCCTCGGGTCTAACCTCTTTTTTCGTCTCACGAAAGGGCGTTACACGGCCGTTGGAATGGTGGATGATCCGCAACTCTTCTGGTTCACTAACTCAACATCTTTCCTCGCTGTTTCGCTGTGCGGGCTGCTGTTTTCACTCCATTTCACTGCTGTTTTGCTGCTATTTTTAGGCCACTATTTTACGGTAATTTACGGACTGTTTGTGTGTGTTTTGGGCTGCTATTTTGATGATTTTTTAGAAGGGTTTTGTGCAGTTTTTTTGTGTGCAGTTTTGGGGTGTTTTCTGGGCTGTTTTATGGTCAGATTGGCGTGAATCACTGGCAGTGGGGGAAGGTTATTCTCGGCAGTAAATGGTTGTTTTAAGGCAGTTTTTTGGACAAGATTTGCGGAGGTTATAAGGGGTGAATGGTTGTCAGCTTAGGCGTGAGATGGAGGCAATTAGCGTGAGGGTAAACAGGCTTTTGTGCGTTTTGTTTAATGTGGCTAGTAGGTTATTAGTGGAAGGGCATGTGGGCTATGCCGTGAGGGGTAGGTATTGCTTGAAGGTAAGGCGAGTGTGTGCAGGGCAATGTGTGTTAATTGCTTGCGTAAAGGGGTGATGAGAGGGCTGCAACGTGTGGCGTGATGGGAGCAAGCGTGAGGGCTATGAGCTGGCCGCAAAGGGGACGTGTTTGTGGGGCATATGGCGTTAAAGGGGCATATGTGTGATGGTTTGAAGCTAATTGAGTAGGCAGTAACGGGTTGGCTGAGGTTGTGGTCTACGCGTGAAGAAGGCAAGCGTGAGTGCGAGAGCAAGAAGCAAAATCTTAGGGTTTAATTATTTTCTTTTGTCAAAATCAGAGAGAGGGCAGTCCACGGCTAGGGTTTATGTGTGTGTTTTTTGTCAGGGCAGGACGTGAGCGTGAAGCTTGTGGCAGTGTGTGCGTGGCTCACTGTGTGGTTTGGAGGCTTGTGAGGGATGCAGGTTGGCGAATGGAGGGTGCAGGTGTGAGGGGGCATTCGTACGTGAAGGAATTGATCGCTGCCTGAGGTTACTGGATGCGTGTAGGTGTTTAGAGATTAGGGTTTACTTTTGTGTTTTGTGATGGGGAGAGAGAGAACGTGTGATGAGGGTGTATTTTAGGGTTTTTTTTTTTGGTCACTGCCGAGAGAGAGGAGAAGGGTTGCAAGGGTTGGGAATGTGTTATTTTTATATTGATTCATTAGGGTTTGCATGGCTTTTAAAAAGGAAAGAAATCATGTAATTTAATTTGTGATTAATTTTAATTATTTAAGGCAAGAAATTATTATATTTTGGTGGGTGATTTAATTAAAATTAGGAAGTGATTTATTTTAATTTTGGAATTTAATTTAATTTGATTTTAAATTCAATTTAATTAATTTAATTGGTTTGAATTGGATTTAATTTGTGAATTTAATTTAATTAAGATTTCAATTTAATTGGCTTCAATTTAATTTGTGACAAGTTTTTTATATGTTTTAATTATTTTAGTTTGGGCTTGTTGTGTTTAAAAACAGAGGTCCAACAAGCGAACCCGAAGCGAGTTAAATTTGAAAAAATGCTAATTTCCAACTTTACCCTTGCAACGTTCGTTTCCCGCGGCTTTCACAACTAAAGAGGTAGTGTCTCCATACGAGACTCATCATCGGGCTGATATGCAAAAATGTAATGCCTACAGTCGCCCCCACTTTAATGGGACTTGTGCAGTGTGTGACAATGACAATCCTATAAAAGTACGTGCAATGCATTTTTACTTACCTGGCTCGCCAGCTGCCACCTGACTTGCCTGCTACTTCGAACTGATTTGTGATGTAGTAGATATGGTGGCGAGGCGCCTCGACCTCTGGGCTTTGTTCCCGAACCACCGAATGTGAAATGTGATGATGATGTAGTGAGCCCTCGACCCTAGGACGCATCCCGGAACTCCAACCGATAACGGGGGCACCTCAACCCTGGGCGCCTCAACCCAACACCGCTGTCAATAGGGACCTCGCCCTCGAACTGATGATGTAGTGGGCACCTCGACCCTGGGCACCTCGACCCGGAACTACAACCGACAACGGGGGCACCTCGACCCAACACCGCTGACAACATTGACCTCGCCCTCGAACTGATGATGTAGTGGGCACCTTGACCCGGAACTACAACCGACAACGGGGGTACCTCGACCCAACACCATTGACAATAGAGACCTCACCCTCGAACTGATGATGTAGTGGGCACCTCGACCCTGGGCACCTCGACCCAACACCGATGACAATAGAGACCTCACCCTCGAACTGATGATGTAGTGGGGACCTCGACTCTGGGCACCTCGACCCGGAACTACAACCGACAACGGGGTCACCTCGACCCTGGGCACCTCGACCCGGAACTACAACCGACAACGGGGGCACCTCGACCCTAGGCACCTCGACCCAACACCGCTGATAATAGTGACCTCGCCCTCGAACTGATGATGTAGTGGGCACCTCGACCCGGAACTAAAATCGACAACGGGGGCACCTCAACCCTGGACACCTCGACCCAACACCGCTGACAATAGGGACCTCGCCCTCAAACTGATGATGTAGTGGGTCTTCGACCCTAAAATAGTACTGATGAGGGCCTCGCCCTCAAAACTGATTCTGATGTGGGCCTCGCCCCCAGACTGGTACTGATGTGGGCCTCGCCCTAAACTGATATGGGCTTCGCCCCAAACTGATACTTATGTGGGCCTCGCCCCAAACTGATATGGGCCTTGCCCCAAACTGACACTAATATGGGCCTCGCCACAAACTGATGCTGACGTGGGCCTCGCCCCCAAACTAATGTGAGCCTCGCCCCAGACTGACACTGATGTGGGCCTCGCCCCAATACTGTCACTGATGTGGGCTTCACCCTCAAGTTGATACTGATGTTGATATGCGCCTCGACCCTGAGACTCATCCCCAAAACTGATACTAACGTGGGCCTCGACCTTGGGACTCATCCCCAAAACTGATACTGATGTAGGCCTCAACCCTGGGAATCATCCCCAAGCTGATACTAATGTGGACCTCGACCATGGGACTCATCCCCAAAACTGATACTAACGTGGGCCTCGACCCTGGGACTCATCCCCAAAACTGATACTGATGTGGGCCTCAACCCTGGGACTCATCCCCAAGCTGATACTAATGTGGGCCTCGACCCCTGCTTCATCCTCAAACTGATACTGTTGTGGGCCTCGCCCCCAGACTGATACTGATATGGGCCTCGCCCTAAAACTGATACTGATTTGGGCCTCGCCCCATGCTGATACTGATATGGGCCTCACCCCCAAGTTGATAGTGATACTGATGTGGGCCTCGAGCCCAACCTGATACTGATAATGTGGGCCTTGCCCCCAAGTTGATACTGATACTGATGTGGGCCTCGGCCCCAAAATGATACTAATACTGAAGTGTCTCCATACCCAGAGTGCCATACCCGGCAAAACTGATACTGATGTCTCTGTACCCGAAGTGCCATACCTGGCAAGACTGCCCGGCTTGTTCATTCCCAAACTGTGTTTCCATTCTCGGAGTGCCATTCCCGGCTTGTTCATTCCCGAACTGTGTTCCATTCTTGGAGTGCCATTCCCGGCTCGTTCATTCCCGAACTCTGTCTCCATTCTCAGAGTGCCATTCCCGGCTTGTTCATTCTCGAACTCTGCTTCATTCTTGGATTACCATTCTCGGCAAAATTGATACTGAACTAAAGTGGGCCTCGCCTTTATAGTGCTATACTCGGCTAGACTGATTCTGAACTAATGTGGGCCTCGCCCCCAGAGTGCCATACCCGGCAAGACTGATTCTGATAACGATGTGGGATTTGCCCCCAGAGTGCCATACCCTGCAAGACTGATTCTGATAACGACGTGGGCCTCACCCCCAGAGTGATGTGGGCCTCGCCCCAAACTGATACTGATATGGGCCTCGCCCTTGGGACTCATCCCCAAGACTGAAACTGATATGGGCCTCAACCCTGGGACTCATCCCCGAAACTAATTCATTTCAGAAACTTACTGTACTGTTACTGCTTCTGATTGGCTTGTCTTTGCCGCTTTTCTTTTTCTTCTTCAAAACCTGTGAATACAAAACAAAACAAACACAAAAAGAATGCAAAAAAGCGTTACGTGTATGCCTGCATGCATGAATGAATTTCCTATTCCGTTGGGTTAGGTCTTCTGCCAGTTCTCCAGGTGATTGCACAGTCTTCTCTCTGCTCTCATGGCTCAATTTCTTGTTTTGTCTCGGATTCACGAGGTGGTAAACTGGTCGCTCCCAATCTTGATTTAGCTTTATGTTCTCCGCTGTTTGCACTTTTTCAAGATGAACCACATGGTGGGGCCTTCCATATCATCATACTATATCACATGCTACGAAATAGTCACAATAGTTATACATATTATCGTCCTCAAGGATTGCTCAGTAATGAAACCAGAGAACATTCAAAACACTCAATACAACTCAAATCTGAGTTTTTGAATAAATGATCTATGCCAGACTCAAATTGTGTGTGTGCAAAGGTTCTTTCACAGTTTGATCCTGAAGTAAGCCAACTCAATGATTTCGTTTCAAAAATCGGGATCGATGGGCCAAACCAACCTAGATGTCTCAATTATATTCTGCAATTGCTTTTTCGTACTCAATGTGGTATGATTTCATTTTTCTTTTGTCCCTCTTTTTTTTTCATTTTTTTTTCAACACACCTACCCTTTAAGGTAGCATTTCTCCTCATGGTGGTCCTAATAGTCGCCCATGGGTAGCTTCACGCTTATCGGTTATAGGCGGTTTATTTCTTTTCTTTAGAGACTTTTTCTTTTATTTTCAACCATACCACACATCATAACACAAGCAAGTCAGGATAGACATCTAAGTAAACGGTCATTCACCGACCTACAATCTTTTTCAACTAGTCATCTTGCCAACTACTCATTTTTTCACCGCTAAGAACCTACAATTAAGTGCTTACGAGTCTAACATAGATCAATTACTCAAAGCATCATATAAAAGCACATCAAGAGTTTATCGTTTATAAGATTTCACCCTAAAACAAATAATTTCATCATCGGACTTACGTCTAACTATTAAGGACTAAACTATCCCTTTTTTTTTTCTTTTTCTTTTTTTTTTCTTTTTTTTTTTTTTCTTTTTCTTTTTTTTCTTCTTCTTCTTTTTTTTTTCTTTCTTTTTTTTCCTTTTTCTTTTCTCTATTTTTTTTCTTTTTTTTCTTTTTTTTTGAAGGCCCCCCCAATGGTCTTTCTATCCTTGCCGTAAGGTTCTCTGTTCCTAGGTTTCCTTTTCCACGATATCCATGTTTGCTAAACTCTTCTTTGACAAGTCTTCTTTTTCCTAACCCAACGGATATCTATGATGGCTTTTAAGACGCGGGGGTTAACATGATGCATGTATGCATGAGATGCATGAGATGCGTGCGATGCATGTAATATATAAGCTCATAATAATTTTACACTAGTTGGCCCATCAGCATTTTAGAAACTTTTGGCCCGATTGCCATAAAGCATAGACTCGTCCCAGATTAAATGGCCCAACAAGCCCATACCTCATGACAACAAGTCCAACTGAATCCAAATGACAACGGTCCAAAACATCAACATAAAAAAATAGTAATTTCTACTAGTTCTACGACTAAGGTTCACATGTAGGTTTACGGGAGTGCGGACAAAGGCTCTCACTGACAATGCCTTTAACTAAACCCCTTAACCCATTATAGACATGGTTAATTAAAGCACAAATCCAAACATAACGAGACATTTTTTCGGGGCCGATTCTCTATCCCCAGTGGAGTCGCCAGACTGTAGGACACAGAACTTGACGACGCTGTTCTAGGCTCGCGGCCTAGTTGGGAGTACGGAATAGCTCACGGGGAACTAAACCGGAGAAATAACATGGAGTCGCCACCCGGTGTGAACCGGGACAAAGATTTAAGGCCGCACTCACCCCTCGCAAGGGAAGACCTCAAACCTGTTGGGTTCGGAATGATCCCTTACTTATGCCAATTGTAATGATGTGATTTGTGTAATATCTTAACCGAATCTACGCAACATGCTAAAGAACAACTTATATCTAGTTCATGCTCATAAAGATAAATCATATGTCTAAGTTTGCATGCTTGGAAAGTAAGTCATCATAACACACGACAACACACGACAATCTCATGAACATATTTAATTATATAATGCGAAATGCAAACAACAACATAAACTTAATGCAAATTCCAAATGCAAAACGAATAACTAATCATGCTTAAAAATAAACAACTAACTAAGCTAAATCATGCTTTAATAACAAATAAATAACCTATGAACTACAACATGCTCACACACAAGTTTGGATGAGATGAAATACGTGTCTCTTAAGTGGTACGTGGCGTTCTATCCCGAGTACAAACCGCACTACCGTCCATTCGGATTTGGCTACGGAATTTACGTCCGGGTTTCCATCCTATATACCACAAAAGGGAACACATATTCTGCTCATCCAACAATCACATCATGTCTTAAACGACTCTCATGCGATAATATTTAAAATAAATAAAATAAACGAAAGATAATAAATAAAAGGGTGCCCTCAGGTCTAACCTCTTTTTTCGTCTCACGAAAGGGCGTTACACGGCCGTTGGAAGGGTGGATGATCCGCAACTCTTCTGGTTCACTAACTCAACATCTTTCCTCGCTGTTTCGCTGTTCGGGCTGCTATTTTCACTCCGTTTCATTGTTGTTTTGCTGCTATTTTTAGGCCACTGTTTTGCGGTAATTTACGGACTATTTGTGTGTGTTTTGGGCTGCTGTTTTGATGATTTTTTAGAAAGGTTTTGTGCAGTTTTTTTGTGTGCAGTTTTGGGGTGTTTTCTGGGCTGTTTTAAGGGTCAGATTGGCGTGAATCACTGGCAGTGGGGGAACGTTATTCTCGGCCGTAAAGGGCTATTTTAAGGCAGTTTTTTGGACAGGATTTGCGGAGGTTATAAGGGGTGAATGGTTGTCAGCTTAGGCATGAGATGGAGGCAATTAGTGTGAGGGTAAGCAGGCTTTTGTGCGTTTTGTTTAATGTGGCTAGTAGGCTGTTAGTGGAAGGGCATGTGGAATGTGACGTGAGGGGTAGGTGTTGCTTGAAGGTAAGGCGAGTGTGTGCAGGGAAATATGTGTTAATTGCTTATGTAAAGGGGTGATGAGAGGGCTGCAATGTGTGGCGTGATGGGAGCAAGCGTGAGGGCTATGAGCTGGCCGCAAATGGGACGTGTTTGTGGGGGCATGTGGCGTTAAAGGGGCAGATGTGTGATGGTTTGAAGCTAATTGAGTAGGCAGTAACGGGTTGGCTGAAGTTGTGGTCTACGCGTGAAGAAGGCAGGCATGAGTGCGAGAGCAAGAAGCAAAATCTTAGGGTTTAATTGTTTTTTTTTGTCAAAATCTGAGATAGGGTAGTCCACGGCTAGGGTTTATGTGTGTGTTTTTTGTCAGGGCAGGACGTGAGCGTGAAGCTTGTGGCAGTGTGTGCGTGGCTCACTGTGTGGTTTGGAGGCTTGTGAGGGAGACAGGTTGGCGAATGGAGGGTGCAGGTGTGAGGGGGGCATTCGTACGTGAAGGAATTGATGGCTGCCTGAGGTTACTGGATGCGTGGAGGTGTTTAGAGATTAGGTTTTACTTTTGTGTTTTGTGCTGGGGAGAGAGAGAACATGTGATGAGGGTGTATTTTAGGGTTTCTTATTTTTTTTGTCACTGCCGAGAGAGAGGAGGAGGGTTGCAAAGGTTGGGATTGTGTTATTTTTATATTGATTCATTTGGGTTTACATGGCTTTTAAAAAGGTAAGAAATCATGTAATTTAATTTGTGTTTAATTTTGATTATTTAAGGCAAGAAATTATTATATTTTGGTGGTGATTTAATTAAAATTAGGAAGTGATTTATTTTAATTTTGGAATTTAATTTAATATGATTTTAAATTCAATTTAATTAATTTAATTGGTTTTAATTGGATTTAATTTGTGAATTTAATTTAATTAAGATTTCAATTTAATTGGTTTCAATTTAATTTGTGACATGTTTTTTTAAATGTTTTAATTATTTTAGTTTGGGCTTGGTGTGTTTAAAAACAGAGGTCCAACAAGCGAACCCGAAGCGAAACAAGCGAGTTAAATCTGACAAAATGCTAATTTCCAACTTTACCCTTCCAACGTCCGTTTCCCGCGGCTTTCACAACTAAAGAGGTAATGTCTCCATACGAGACTCATCATCGGGCTGATATGCAAAAATACAATGCCTACACATATGATACAGTCTCTCGCCTCACTGTATCCTACCGTTTGACCTAGGGTATGGAAATGTTTACCCATATAGTCAAAGGTATGATGTTGATAGTGTCATGAATCGTACTAACCCAAGAATCTCACATGATTCTTCCGCTGCGGCCACAGTCTCAAGCACTGATCACACATATCATCCCGCGAACTGTAATACCTACTATTATAAGAAAATAATATCCGAGAGAGTGGCGATTCTCTGTTGTATCTTTACAAACTTCATGTGTTTCAACAAATGACCCAATCATACCCTTATGACCGGATCTTTTGAACCGGGGAAGGAGAATGTCAAAGTTATTTGATCCACACATAAGATTGTAAAGACCTCAAGTCTAAGGACTAGTCATACAATCGATACATTAAAGTTCTCACAGACACATGAGATAAACACTCCATGTGAAAACTTTCGGCGGTCAATTCAGTGGACACGAGCAACTCATACATCCATGTGATACACCAAGCGGATGGATCTCCGCTAGTAGCCTATTAGATCGACTACCCCACTTAAGGGCGGATCATATCATCATGCTAGTCTCTCCGCTTTGTGAACACCAATATTATTCACAAAACTATGACTAGGAACGTTTGAGAGTAATGATTCTCATAAGGCATGGAAGCCATCATCTTATTACTCCAAGGGCTTTATTACAGTGTTTAATGATTCATATAAGTTATGTAAGACACGTATAATAAAGATTTCCATTTTATTAATTAATGAAAATATTACAAATACATGTACATATAGCCCATCCACAAGTTGGGTTTAGAGCATATCTCTAACAGTCAAGTCATTTCTACAATTGTCAACATCCGATGTTACATACCAAGTAATAAAATAATTTTATTACTCAGAATCGTAGAAAATATATTCTATCAAATATAATATAGTAAAATATTAAATATAATAAATGATAAACTTCTACTTGCACCTACAAGGCTCAAGTACTCTCAATTATATAATAATTATACAAAAGAAAGATTCAAATCTCAAACTTTTCAAGATTCAAAATTTTTATTTATACATATCATATACGTAACTATAGAAACTAATGGAACCTTAATTAAGAGGATGAATTAGTGTTACTGAAGCATATCCCCAAGAGTATTGAAATTAATTCGGTAACATTCAATATCAAACGAATCAAATCATCTAAGACTTGATTACTCCCACTAACCAATTCCATCATGATGGAATCATAGAAGAATCATATTGAGTAAGAATCATATTCATTGAATAATCGTAGAACTAATTACCATAAATTCATATATTTGATCGTATCAAACATCTTTGAACAATTCAATGACTCACGATGAATTTTAAAGATAGATTTTCAAAACTTCAAATAGAATATATTTGAACCAGTCAAAATATACTATTCGTGTTTCATCAGAAACATGTAACTAAGTCATGACAACTCATTGACTAAGTTACGAAGTAAAGAAAACTACCTTAAGCGATTTACAACCCATTAAACTACATACATCTAATGTATCAGTTTCATAAATCTTGTGGTTCAATGAAAATCATTGGTTAAATGAGATTTCATCACATTCTCAAATACAATATTCATTAAATAGATAAGGATATGTGGTGTGATCTCGTATTAGACCATCATTTACCATATGAAATAAGTATATAATACTTAAGTGATAAAATCTCATAAAGCAATGTTCAAAGTTATTTATTTAACTGAATATATTTCTTAATGTTTATCACTTCAATAATGACACTACTAGTCGTATTAAAATATGTAACAGCTGTTTATAAAGAACAAGTAACTACCAATAGTTGCAAACTCTAATATCAAATATCAAAATAATCATTAAATAATATTTTAAATAACTAGATGGGAGATCTGATATCCAATATATATAATTATTGTGTTGTGAGAATCGATATTTTCTATACACAACTATACTCATCTCCTTTCTTTAGCTTTATAATTTCCCTTCAACTATTCACAATAATTGTAAATAATTAATTAGCAAACAGTGTCGAACACGTGACATGTAAAGGTCACTAAAGCCAAGAAACGTCTGTTGGGTTTTCTAGGTCAAACCAAGATCAAATTAAGCTATGAAAAGTGCGAATACATCAAAGTAAAGTTTCGGAAAACTCACTTTGATCGGCTTTTGGATGCGATGAACACAAAAATTCAGCTCCAAGCTTTTCCTCCTTGTGTGTTTCGGTCAAGTTTTTTGAATGGATTCCATGCTCATGAATGGGTTTCCCTATCACCTTTGTAAGACTCCTTTGGTGGGGTAGCACTTGGAAAAATTTGCCACAAATCTTCCACTTTGATTCTTGTAACTCTCGGCCAATGAGAGAAAATTAGAGAAAAAATGGCTCAAAGCCGAGAGTTGGAGGGAGAGAGAGAGAGAGGTTGTGTTGGTTGTGTTGATTTCAAAAATCAATTAAATGATATACCAAATTTTGGTATATGTCATTCAATTTACCAAAACCAAATTTTTGGTATTAGTCATTCCAAATGACAAAGAGTGTATCAAAATCAACCACCAACTTCCATCACCATTAAGTAATAAAGTTGACTAGTTGATATGACTTGTGGACCCCACTTGATTCAAAATCCGAGTGGGTCCGCAAACACTCCCGGGCTCGGGTTCGCTAATTCTGAATTAACGAATTTTCCGTTGCAACGTAATTAAATCAAATTTAATTAAATAATTATGCCTAGCAAAATTACTATTCACATCGCTAGCGAATTAATTCTAAATTAACTCGTTCGCCCGAATCAAAATCTAATTTTAATTCTGCGTCGAAATCCAATTTTGTTTAATATATCGAATATATTATTTTATCGATTAATTCCAAATTAATCGTTCTCTCTCTTTAAATAGTATTTTATCCCAGATAAAATATCTCTGTAATTAATCCTAGATTAATTTTCTCTCTCTAATAATTAATCCTAGATTAATTATATCTAAGTCATACGTCATCGGTGAAACTTCAGGAAGCGACCCATGAGATCCCCGGATATGTTGGCAGTAAATCCGATCGTCGGACTATCCGAACACGTACGTACCTCGTACTACATTTTTACCGATTTACAAGGCATGGTTGGCTTCTAGCAAAGCACCGTGCCTACCTAATTCTCCAGAAATATTCTTAAATGAATATATAATCTATATCAGGCGTAGTATACGTGGTATTGCGTATTGCGATCCAGTATCAGATGTCACGTGCTAGGCCTGGGGCTGGAATTGTGTCTGCCTCGTACGAAGCACATGTCGGATCTCTGGTAACTAGTCTCTATAATCGGATAATCATGACCTAGTCATATTATCCCGATGACTGCAGTACTAAAGAGTACTAGTTCCGTATCCTACGTGACCATCATCTCCATATGACTGGAGTGATATTTCCATCTTGACATCACACCCAATACACTATGATTCTCAACATACCCATAAGAGGCATACACAGAACCTGTTAAAGCCCTGGACGACCAAAACCAAAGTATATTGATTGTCGCAAGTATTATCGATGCAAGTCTCAGGTTAAGACCAAATACACCTACCCTGATTCGGACTTCCATAGACAAATAGTCATACTACCAATGGAATTCCGAGGGGTCTATCCAGAGCGAAGCTGTTCCCGTACCATTGGTAAACACAACCTCCTATTACACTTGCATGAGTATCCAATACCTAAATATATGAGAACTATGTCGTTATGCTCCCATAACACGCATAAGTACAATACTAGTCTATTCCGCATTATCGATGTCCAATCTCGATAATACTACGACTAAGGATGTTTTAATGATTAAACCTTCATGGATTGATAATGTCTCATATCTTATCAATCTGGAACTAATCATACGGACTTTTATTATTTATATATCCCGGTAATCCAATTACAAATGATAAAAGAGCAATTTCTTTTGTCACATAGTTAATTTGTACAACAACACCATGTTCTGTACAAATAGTGATGCTATGGGTCATAATTGTCCAACAATCTCCCACTTGGCCTATAGCCAATCACTCAAGTGTCATACACTTAAACTATGTACGGTTCGCTCAAACTTCTGCTGAGAAACTGCTTTCGTCAGTGGATTTGCAAAGTCATCATCTGATGCGCTTTATTCGATCATCACATCGCCACGATGTATGATCCGAACGAATCAGATGAATAGTTGAAGTATATACTTGGATCGTTGATGAGACCATTAATTCTTTAGCCTGTGATGTAGCCTAGCTCAGCTGCTAACTGAACTACTCCTAATCCAATTAGGATTATTTAGATCCAAAGTGCTTCTATTGCTGCCTCAGTTGCAGCAATATTCTGCTTTTGTTGTTTATTCGGTAATAGTATCTTGCTAGGAAGATTTCCAGCTCACTGTTCCGTTATTCAAACTATATAGTACCTTTAATACGACTTATAGTCGTTTTTATCGGTTTGGAAACTTGCAACGGTGAACCCAGTCACTTCAAGTTCTCCTTCTCCATAGCTTAATAAAGCATCCTTAGATCATCTAAGATACTTAAGGATGTTCTTAACATCAATCCAGTGACTATCACTTGGATTGGCCTAATTATGACTACATATGCTCAAAGCATATGAGACACCAGGTCGCGTATATTTATTTCAATGTACGAGTTCTCGGAGAGTGCCAATAACCTTTAGATCTATCCCAGTAGATCTTTATTCCTAGAATAAATGTTGTCTCTCACAAGTAGTCTACGGAGAATTTTCATGAAAACCAAGGTTTCACCGATTGTATTATGAGAATATCATTTCCAATAAATGATATATCATCATTATATAGGACAGTCATTGTCAGTGCGCTCCCACTTGTTAGACAATTATGAGCCATAGCGTCACTGTTTGTAAAAGACATTATGTTTTTGTACAAAATTAACTATGTAGTAATGAAATTGCCTTTTACAGTTTTGTAATTTATTTACTTTGATATATAAATGGTAAAAGTCCTTATGATTAGTTCCGAATTGAGATGATATGAGACAGTATCAATCCATAAAGGTTTAATCATTAAATATCCCTAGTCGTAGTATTATCGAGACTAGACATCGATAATGTGGAATAGACTAGTATTGCACTTGTGCGCGTTGTGAGGGCATAATTGCATAGTTCTCATATGTTTAAGTATTGGATACTTATGCAAGTGCGATAGGAGGTTGTGTTTTACCGATGGTACGGAAAATAGCTTCGCTCTGGATAGACCCCGCAGAATCTCATTGGTAGTATATATATGTGTCTATGGGAGTCTGCTTCAGGGTAGGTGTATTTGGTCTTAACCTGAGACTTGCATCGCTAGTACTTGCGACAATCAGTAAACTTTTGTTTTGGTCATCCAGGGCTTTAACAGGTTCTGTGTACGCCTCTATTGGGTTTATTGAGAATCGTAGTGTATTGGATGTGATGTCAAGACGAAAGTATCACTTCAGACATATGGAGATGATGATCACGCAGGGATTCAGAACTAGTTCTCTATTGTGTTGCAACCCTCGGGATAATATGACAAGGTCATGGTTATCCGATTCAAAGAGACTAGTTGCTTGATATCCGATATGTGCTTCGTACGGGGCAGACATTGTTCCAGCCCCAGGCCTTGCACGTGACATCCGATACTGGATCGCTATACGCAATACTACTTATACTACGCCTGCCATAGATTATATATTCCAGTAAGAATATTTCTGGAGAATTGGGTAGGCACGGTGCTTTGCTAGAAGCCAACCATGTCTTGTAAATCGGTAAGCACGTGGTATGAGGTACTCACTTTATCGGATAGTCCGATAACCGGATTTACTACCAACATATCTAGAGGTCTCTTGGGTCGCTTCCCAAAGATTCACCGATGACAGTTGACTCGATTAGAATTAATCTGGGATTAATTAAGAGAGAGAAAATTAATCTGGGATTATTTGAAGCATTATTTAATCTGGGATTAAATGTGTTCGAAAGGGAGAGAGCATGATTAATTTGGAATTAATCGGTAAAATAAATTTAATAGTTAAATTGGATTTTTCTATTTAATTTATTCGTATGGGCTAAAATTAATATATCGGATATATTAATATGAATTGGATTTCATTACGAAATTAAAGTCGGACTTTAATACGAACGAACGAATTAATTTAGAATTAATTCGTAAACGACGTTCGTAATATATTTGCGAGGCATCGTTATTTAATTAAATTAGATTTAATTATTTAGCGATGAAAGTTCGTTTAATCGGATTAAACAGATCCGAGCCGCGGTAAATGTTCGTAGAGACATTTGAATTTTGAAGTCAAATGTGGGGCCCATTTCACATGTGGTAGTTGGGAGGGTAGTTGGCATTTATGCCAAACCATTTACTTTCCACCCACCTTGGAATGGTTTTGGTGAAACCATTTACCCAACCACCTTGTTTAGGTGAAAAGGGTAAATTGGTTTTTACCAAAAGGCATCTCTCTCTCTCATTTGGTAACACATCTCACAAAACACAAACCCTAGCACACATAGCCATGGGCGTGAGCTTCTCCATCTCCTCTCTTTGATTTTGTGGTAAAATCAAGTTAGCTAGCACTTCAAGGAATCAAAAAAGGTGATAGGGAAACAACTCAAAGCTTGGAATCAACACAAAGGTTGGATCTTGGAGATCTTCATTCACAATTCAAAGCTTGGAATCAACAAATGAAGCATCTTGGAGATCTTCTTCTCAAAAATTTTAAAAGCTCAAATCCATTCAATGTAAGTAATTCAGCAACCTATAATGAATTTATGAACACCTTTTCTTACTTATTAGATCCTTGGCATGTTCTAGGAACACTAACAATGGTATCAAGAGCCAATTTTAAGCATGAAAATTTTAGGGTTAATGAGACTAAAATTTGGGCCTTTTATGTTTTGAATATGATTTCTTCAAATTGATGCTTTGAGCATGCTTAGATTATGTTAACTTAGAGTTTTACATGATTAGATTTGAGAAAAATTGATTGGATTAATTTTTTTAATTTTCCTTAGTTTGGCCGAAAGTCATGACAGTGGACTGCTACTTTGAAATTTTTTTAACAACATTGGATGTGTTTAAAACATGATATAAATGTTTATTGTTGGTTTGATTAGATTAGAATCAAATTCAATATTGTTTGTTAAATTCAAGAGCATGTTGAGCATGAAATGATGTGTTTTGGCTTCAATTTGTGTTGAGCATAAATTGATGGATTAAGCATGATTAATTAAGTTAATTGGTATTTTGGAAATATTGAGTTTAATTAATTAATCATGGCTAATACATTTTAATTAAAATAATTGTGATATTTGGAATATTATAATTATGTTAATAAGCCTTTAAATTATGAATTGGGCTAAAAGTGTGTATTTGGGCTTAATGGGCTTGGTTTGACCAAGTTTGGTTTTGGACTTTTGGATTGGATCCAATTGGGCCCAAAACCAATTCCATAAAGTCAAAATACATCACTTGGCCCTTTAAAGAATTTAATTGGGCCTAATGGGCCTAAATTGATTTGTTGGCAATATGGTGATTCTTATTGGGCCTTGGCATTTTGGGTTTGATCCATTATAGCCAAAGTCCATGCCTTAAGAATCAATTCAAAGCCCATTGGGCTTTAATTAAAATGACATTGGATGTTATTGGGCCTTTGAGACCCATTAAGATTGGATTTGGAATCCAAGTCTTTAAGGCAAATAAATAAGTGTAAATATTTAATTTGGAATTAAATTGGAATTAGTATTGAATACAAATAAATTGGATTTAAAGTTGTAGTTTAATATAATTCAAGAATACTTACTTTGAGTATTTATTCTTAAACGAGTTTGACTCGAGCAAATCAAATCGTTGTTTGAACATTGGATGATCATTAATTCAAAGATTAATTAATTGGATTAGATTGATTGAATAACATGATTTGTATGAATACATGAATGTGTTGTATGAATAATGTATATCGGATGGATATTAGAAGGGCGGGGGCAATTTTGGAAATTGTAATAAATTAAGAATTTATTAAATTGGACCTGCGTGTCCAGCCTTTTATCTCCTTATTCTTTGTATTTCTCTTCTCACCAATTCCCCTCAATGTAAATGAGGTTTCTTTATTGTATTATGTTATTGGATAGAAGTTAGAATAGTTCTAGCCGGGGAGAGGAAAGTGAGTGATTTGTTCTAGGAACAATTTGTGACATATCCATCCGCATATCATTATTAATTTACTTTTTGCGCCTTATGATGTTTTAGAAACATGCTTAAGGGTGTATGATGAGACCTTAACAAAGATAATAAATTGGTTGCAAATTTACGCGAAAAACCCTCAAAACATATTAAGCGTTTTTCCTTCCGTTGAGTGATTCTTACTCAAGATCCAAAGTTGGCATTGGTTTGTTGGCCAAAGTCAAGACCTTTGTCAATTGCGGATGTGTTTGAATCATGAGAGTTTTGTTCCATATCGGTGTCTTGTCCAAGTCGTGATTTGTTGGCCAAAGTCAAGATCACTTCTTGTCCATCGACATTGATTACGAAGCTTTCCATGTCAATGGGTCCCGCTTAACTGGAATCATTAAGCTTGTTGTGCCAAAGCCAAGGCTTAGTTGATTCAGAGGAAAAAGGTTAGGAAAATATATTGGATATATTGGCATATATATTGTATATATGTTTCGGACTTGGAGGTCCACCTACCGGATCTAGGAATTGGATGAGATCCAATTGATCTTAGAGATCTACCTAGTTAAATATCATACAACTTGTTGGCCAAAGTCAAGGTTGTGTGTTATTTAACGGGATCCTAGCCCACTAGGAAACTAGGTTTCCCGAGTACTCGACAGAGGGTTAGAGACTCACCGAAAAATAGTGGGAGGCTAGTATTGAATTTACAATTTCATTCAAATACTTAGCTTTACGCGCTTTCATTATTTCGTCAAAATTATTTTATTAGTTGGACTAATACAATGTTATTTTTCTTGTAACAGTTAGAATGTACCCAAATATCGTTGACTAGATAGTTGGACTATTGTAGTCAAGATGACTGGAAAGGGAAACGTCCGAGACATTATCATGGGCGAAAATGTCTTCAAGGGAACGAACTTTGCTGATTGGGAAATGAATCTAAGGATAGTCCTTGGAGCCGAGAGGCTGCTATATACTATACAGAGACCTCTTGGGCCTAAGCCCAAACCTGATGAGCTACTTGAGCTGGAGCTTTGGAAGACTCACAGCGATGATTGCGATACTGCTGAGTCTATTATGCTTGCTTCTATGACTCAACATTTCCGTCGACAGAACAGGGACTTGGATCCCTATAACATGTTGGCGAGGTTGCAAGATCTTCATCGATCTAACCGAAGGTCGCAGAGATATGAGTTAGTAAAGAAGCTCTTCCGTTCACGTTTGTCAGAAGGCATGTATGTTGAGTCCCATGTGGCACAGATGATTGCTGACATAGATGAGCTAGCTGAGATGGGGATAGTCTTTGAGGCTGAGATTACCATAGATATGGTCCTGCAATCTCTCCCCGACACTTGGAGACAGTTCATCATAAACTATAATTTGATGAACATTGATGATACTCTTGGAGACTTATTGTCAGTTCTCAAGGCAGCCGAGAAAGAGCTACTTAAGGGCAACAAGCGCGAGGCGCACTTTGCTTCGACATCTCAGACACCGAGGGCTGGGCTCAAGGCGACTGGAGGTGTGAAGAAGAAGAAGCATAAAAGAAAGGGCAAAGCCAAATCATCAAAGGCTTCTGGGAAGCCCAATGACAAATCTCAGGATGTTTGCCTCCAGTGCGGTAAGCGGGGTCACTGGAAGCGTGACTGCCGCGAGTACAAGGCGCTCCAGAAGGAGATTAAAGTGGGCAAGGCACCGGCTTCAGGTATGTTTGTTATTGAAATAAACATGACTACTTCTAGTTTTAAAAATTGGATTTTTGATTCTGGTTGTGGTACTCACATATGTACTGATGTGCAGGATCTGCAGATTAGCAGGAGACTGACCTCAGGGGAGATTGATCTACGCATCGAAAATGGGGCACCAGTCACCGTTTTGGCCGTTGGCACTTTTGTTTTAGAACTGCCTTCGGGAATGTACTTAAACTTTCAGATTGTTATTATATACCTAGTTTGACTACGAATATTATCTCTGTATCTTATTTGACCTAATGCGGGTACACTTTTGTATTCCGAAACACTGAGTGTTTTGTTTATAAAGATGATTTTGAGATATGTTCTGCTGATGCTAATAATGGTCTTTATATTTTGAATATAAATCAATCTCAAACATATAATGTAACAAACAAAAGGCTCAAAACGAGTAACAAAGATGAAGCTTATATATGGCATTGTCGTCTGGGACACATAAACAAGACTCGCATATCCACACTTTCGAAGAGTGGGTACTTGGACGGATTTGATCCAAATTCATATGACATCTGCGAATCTTACTTATTAGGAAAAATGCCTAAATCACCTTTTAGCGGTAAGGGTGAACGTGCCACCGAACTGTTAGCCCTCGTTCATAGTGACGTGTGGGGGCCCATGTCTAGCCAGGCTAGAGGTGGAAACGAATAATTTGTAACCTTTACGGATGATGCATCGCGTTATGGTTATGTGTATCTTATGAGACACAAGTCGGAAACTTTTGAGAAATTCAAAGAGTTTCGACACGAAGTTGAAAAACAGACCGGCAAGAGTATAAAGACATTACGGTCGGACCGTGGTGGCGAATACTTGAGCAATGAGTTTCTAGATTACTTGAAAGAATATGGTATTCTTTCACATTGGACTCCTTCTGGAAAACCGCAATTAAACGGTGTGTCCGAACGGAGAAACCGAACTTTGTTGGACATGGTAAGGTCTATGATGAGTCGTACTGAGCTACCTATTTCCTTCTGGGGATATGCATTAAACAGTGCAATTCTTATTTTGAATAAGGTTCCGTCAAAGTCTGTACAACAGACTCCGTATGAGATATGGACAGGAAAGAAACCGGGTTTCTCATTCCTAAAGATTTGGGGATGCTGGGCATACGTTAAACGTTTGGAAGGTACCAAACTTGAGCCCAAATTGGATAAATGCCTATTCGTAGGATATCCTAGGGAAACCAAAGGATATTACTTCTATCACCCACGAGAGAACAAAGTATTTGTTGCTCTACATGCAGCTTCCTTGAGAAGGAATTCCTAAATGCAGTGGTTAGTAAGAGGAAAGTAAAACTCGATGAAAATCGAAGTGATACTATTCCTGGCATAGAATCCTCAACTGAACAAGAACAATCCATCTGGGATGAGACTGTACCACAATCTTCTATTACACAAGGACCGCGTAGGTCGGAGAGAGTCAGGAAACAACCTGAGAGGTATGGTTTCTGATCTCACCTCATATAGATATTAATCTCATTGAGGATAACGAACCGGCTACGTATGAGGAAGCGATACAAGATATCGATTTCGTTTTATGGTAAGAGGCCATGAAGTCCGAAATGGATTCCATGTACACCAATCAGGTTTGGACACTGGTTGATGCATCAGAAGGCGTAAAGCCTATTGGATGCAAATGGGTCTTCAAGAAGAAGACCGACATGGATGGCAACGTACAAACGTACAAAGCTAGGCTTGTAGCGAAGGGGTATCGTCAATGACATGGTGTCGATTATGATGAAACTTTTTCACCTGTTGCCATGATTAAATCCATTCGGATAATGCTTGCTATTGCTGCATATTTCGATTACTAGACATGGCAGATGGACGTTAAAACCGCTTTCCTTAACGGAAACCTTTTGGAGGATGTTTATATGCAACAGCTTGATGGTTTTATCATGCCTAGACTTGCAAACAAGGTTTGTAAGTTAAATCGGTCCATTTACGGACTGAAGCAAGCATCGCGGTCATGGAACCAACGTTTTGATGAGATCATAAAAGAATATGATTTCATTCAAAACGAAGATGATCCTTGTGTATATAAGAAGGTTAGTGGGAGAGCACTGAATTTTATTGTCCTTTATGTTGATGATGTATTGCTTATGGGCAATGACATTCATATGTTAACATCGGTGAAAGCTTGGCTTTCATTAAAATTCTCCATGAAAGATCTGGGAGAAGCAGCCTATATTCTAGGAATAAAGATCTACCAGGATAGATCTAGAAAGCTGCTTGGACTCTCCCAGAGCACGTACACTGACAAAGTGTTGAAAAGATTCAACATGGATCAATCCAAGAGGGGACTGTTACCAGTGTCATATGGCATCACTCTGTCTAAGGACGTGTGTCCTAAAACTCAAGATGAGAGAAACAGCATGAGTCGGATACCGTTCGCCTCGGCAGTCGGATCGATCATGTATGCCATGATATGTACGCGACCTAATGTCTCGTATGCTTTGAGCATGTGTAGTCGCTATCAGGCCGATCCAGGATATGGTCACTGGATGGCGGTTAAGAACATCCTTAAGTATCTTAGACGAACTTAGGATGTTTTCCTAGTTTATGGAGATGGAGAACTTGAGGTAACTGGGTATACCGTTGCAAGTTTCCAAACCGATAAAGACGACTCTAAGTCGCAATCCGGGTACATATTTTTTTTGAACAACGGAGCAATAAGCTGAAAATCTTCCAAGCAAGAGACTGTTGCCGATTCAACAACAGAAGCGGAGTGTATTGCTGCAGCTGAAGCAGCAAAAGAGGCAGTTTGGATCCGTAAATTCCTAATTGGATTAGGAGTAGTCCCGTTCCATTGTATTGTGACAATAACGGGGCTATAACGTAGGCTAAGGAACCACGATCTCATCAACGATCCAAGCATGTTCTTCGACATTTCCATATGATTCGTGAGATCATACATCGTGGTGATGTGAAGATCGAGAAGGTCGCATCAGATGACAACATTGCAGATCCGCTGATGAAAGCTATTTCACAGCAAAAGTTTGAGAGACATATACATAGTTCAGGTGTTAGATGATTGAGTGACTGGCTATAGGCCAAGTGGGAGATTGTTAGACAATTATGACCCATAGCGTCACTGTTTGTAAAAGACATTGTGTTTTTATACAAAATTAACTATGTAGTAATGAAATTTCCTTTTACCGTTTTGTAATTTATTTACTTTGATATATAAATGGCAAAAGTCCTTAAGATTAGTTCCAGATTGAGATGATATAAGACAGTATCAATCCATAAAGGTTTAATCATTAAATATCCTTAGTCGTAGTATTATCGAGACTGGACATCGATAATGCGGAATAGACTAGTATTGCACTTGTGCGCGTTGTGAGGGCATAACGACATAGTTCTCATATGTTTAAGTATTGGATACTTATGCAAGTGCGATAGGAGGTTGTGTTTTACCGATGGTACGGAAAACAGCTTCGCTCTGGATAGACCCCGCAGAATCTCATTGGTAGTATATATATGTGTCTATGGGAGTCCGCTTCAGGGTAGGTGTATTTGGTCTTAACCTGAGACTTGCATCGCTAGTACTTGCGACAATCAGTAAACTTTGGTTTTGGTCATCCAGGGCTTTAACAGGTTCTGTGTATGCCTCTATTGGGTTTATTGAGAATCATAGTGTACTGGATGTGATGTCAAGACGAAAGTATCACTTCAGACATATGGAGATGATGATCACGCATAGATTCAGAACTAGTTCTCTATTGTGTTGCAACCATCGGGATAATATGACAAGGTCATGGTTATCCGATTCAAAGAGACTAGTTGTTTGATATCCGATATGTGCTTCGTACGGGGCAGACACTGTTCCAGCCCCATGCCTTGCACGTGACATCCGATACTGGATCGCTATACGCAATACTACGTATACTACGTCTGACATAGATTATATATTCCAGTAAGAATATTTCTGGAGAATTGGGTAGGCACGGTGCTTTGCTAGAAGCCAACCATGTCTTGTAAATCGGTAAGCACGTGGTACGAGGTACTCACTTTATCGGATAGTCCGATAACCAGATTTACTACCAAAATATCCAGAGGTCTCTTGGGTCACTTCCTAAAGATTCACCGATGACAGTTGACTCGATTAGAATTAATCTGGGATTAATTAAGAGAGAAAATTAATCTAGGATTAATTGATGCATTATTTAATCTGGGATTAAATGTGTTCGAAAGAGAGAGAGCATGATTAATTTGGAATTAATCGGTAAAATAAATTTAATAGTTAAATTTGATTTTTCTATTTAATTTATTCGTATGGGCTAAAATTAATATATCGGATATATTAATATGAATTGGATTTCATTACGAAATTAAAGTCGGACTTTAATACGAACGAAAACGACGTTCGTAATATATTTGCGAGGCATCGTTATTTAATTAAATTAGATTTAATTATTTAGCGATGAAAGTTCGTTTAATCGGATTAAACAGATCCGAGCCGCGGTAAATGTTCGTAGAGACATTTGAATTTTGAATTCAAATGTGGGGCCCACTTCACATGTGGTAGTTGGGAGGGTAGTTGGCATTTATGCCAAACCATTTACTTTCCAACCACCTTGGAATGGTTTTGGTGAAACCATTTACCCAACCACCTTGTTTAGGTGAAAAGGGTAAATTGGTTTTTACCAAAAGGCATCTCTCTCTCTCATTTGGTAACACGTCTCACAAAACACAAACCCTAGCACACATAACCATGGGCGTGAGCTTCTCCATCTCCTCTCTTTGATTTTGTTGCAAAATCAAGTTAGCTAGCACTTCAAGGAATCAACAAAGGTGATAGGGAAACAACTCAAAGCTTGGAATCAACACAAAGGTTGGATCTTGGAGATCTTCATTCACAATTCAAAGCTTAGAATCAACAAAGGAAGCATCTTGGAGATCTTCTTCTCAAAAATTTTAAAAGCTCAAATCCATTCAATGTAAGTAATTCCACAACTAATAATGAATTTATGAACACCTTTTCTTGCTTATTAGATCCTTGGCATGTTCTAGGAACACTAACACCACTAACCTCCTTATATACACAAGAATCATTTTCGTTTTGAATTAAATCATATACCATTATGATTACATCAAAACGATAGTTCCAAGAATGCAATGCTTGCTTCAATCCATACATGGATCGATTTAACTTGCAAACCTTGTTTGCTTGTTTTGGTGCGACAAAGCCGTCAGGATGTTTTAAACATCCTCCAAAAGGTTTCCGTTTAAGGAAAGCGATTTTGACGTTCAGCTGCCATATTTCATAAATGATGAACTGTTTATGTTCCATTAAGGAATCGGTGCCTGGAATAGTATTACTCCAATTTTCATCGAGTCTTACTTTTTTCCCACTTACCACTGCATATAGATATTCCTCTTAGGAAAACCGCATGGCGAGCAACAATTACATTGTTCTCTTGTAAGTTGTATAAGTACTATACTTTGGTTACCCTAGGAAGTACTACAATTTAGGCACTTATCCGATTTAGGTTCTAGTTTGGTATCATCCAAACATATGCCCAGCATTCCCAAATCTTCAGGAATGAGAAAACCCGGTTTCTTTTCTGTTCATATCTAATATGAAGTCTGTCAAACAGATTTTCATGGAACCTTATTCAAAATAAGTATTGCAATGTTCAATGCATATCCCGAGAAGGAAAATGGTAGCTCAGAGAAACTCATGATTAACCTTATCATGTCCAACAAAATTTGGTTTCTCTGTTCGGACACACCGCTCAATTGAAGTGTTCCGGGAGGAGTCCACTGTGAAAGAATACTATACTCTTGCAGGTAATCGAGAAACTTATTACTTAAGTATTTTCCATCATAGTCCAATCGTGATGTTTAATACTTTAGCCGATCTGTCTGCCTACTTCGTGTCGAAACTCTTTTAATTTATCAAAAGTTTCCGATTTATGTTTCAAAAGAAACACATAACCATAACGCGATGCCACATCCGTAAAGGTTACGAAGTGTTCATATCCACCTGTAGCCTAGCTAGATATGGTCCCACTTACGTCACTATGAATGAGGGCTAACAGATCGGTGGCACTTGTACTTTTACCAAGTAAAAGCTATTTTAGGCACTTTTCCTAATAAACTAGATTTGTAGACATCATTTGAATAGGATCAAATCCGTTCTAGTATCTACTCTTCAAAAGTGAGGATATACGAGTCTTGTTTATGTGTCCCAGAAAATAATGCCACAAATAAGTCTCATCAGATTAATTCAGTTTGAGCTATTTGTTTGTCATGTTATATGTTTGAGATTCATTTATATTCAAAATATAAATACTGTTATTCACATCTGATGTGTTTATCTTAATATCATCTTTATAAAATAAAACACTTTAGTGTTCTAGAATATAAAGGTATACTCGCAACGAGTTATACTCTGATATAGAAATAATGTTTCTAGTCAAACTAGGTACATTATAACAGTTTCATAATTTAAGTACACACCCGAAGGGTAGTTCCTAAACTTAGGTTTCTACGGTTAAAATAGTGACTGTTGTCCCATTTCCGATTTGTAGATCAATCTCGACTGAAGTCAGTATCCTGCTAATCAGCAGATTTCGCACATCAGTACATATTTATGTACCACATCTAGTATCAAAATCCAATTTTGAAACTATTAGTGAACATGTTTATGACAAACATACTTGAAGCCGGAGCCTTGCCCGTCTTCTCTTCCTTCGTATCTGCCTTGTCCATACGACATTCACGCATACAGTGACCTCGTTTGCCACAGTTTAAGCAGACATCTTGGGATATGTCCTTTGTCTTCCTAGAAGACTGTGATGATTTTGCCTTTGCCCCTTTTAGAAGCTCTGGCTCTGCCTCATTGAGCATAGCCATTAACTCTCCAAGAATTTTCTCTTGGTTCATAATGAACCTGCCCCAGCTTTCGGGTAGAGACTATAAGATAAAATCTTTGGTAGTCTAGGCCACGTAGGTAATGCCTAGCTAACCTAGCTGATCGATGTCAGCAATCATCTGTGACACCTAGTGCTCGATAGATGTACCCTCTGACATACACGAGCTAAAGAGCTTCTTTTGCAATTTGTACTTCTAAGATCTAAGAATAAATCTATGAAGATCTTTAATTTCATCATCAAGGTACAATGATCTAATCCTTAATTTTGATGACGAAATTAAAGTGTCATTGCGGTAATGGATAATGGATTGAGCACTAAAGTTATCATCACATGAATATTTCAAATATCATGTTCTACTATTTTCTCAACTCCGGGCTTAGACCCAAGAGGTTGTTCTATCAAATAGAATAACTTCTTAGTTCCCAGGACTATCATGAGGTTTTATTCCCAATTTGAAAATTAAAGCCTTTTAAAAATATTTTCACCCAGGTTTATGTTTTAAACACTAATCTTTCAGTAATCTTGATTTCAATAGTCCAACTATCCAGTCAACGATTTCGGGTACAATTAAATATAATGATTACTATAGTCTAACTATATAATCAACTATAATTTGATTGGTTAATTTCAAATATATTGATTACTATAATCCAATTATATAATCAACTATAAATTGAAGTAGTTTGAATACAGTCCAACTGTTTAATTAAAAACAACAATTAAATATTAGTCCAACTAATATATTTATGTATTGATGAAAAATGAAACGAGCGCGTATTGGTAAGTATCTAAACGAAATTGCAAATTTAATACTTACCTCCCACTATTTTTCAGCGAGCCTCTAACCCTCTGTTGAGTACTCGGGAAACCTTGTTTCCTAGTGGGCTAGGATCCCGTTAAATAACACACAACCTTGACTTTGGCCAACAAGCTGTATGATATTTAACTAGGTAGATCTCTAAGATCAATTGGATCTTCATCCAATTCCTAGATCCAGTAGGTGGACATCCTGTTAGACATTATGACCCATAGCGTCACTGTTTTGTAAATGATATTGTATTATTGTACAAAATTAACTATGTGATAATGAAATTGCCTTTTGCCGTTTTGTAATTTATTTACTTTGATATATAAATGGCGAAAGTCCATATGATTAATTCCGTATTGAGATGATATGAGACAGTATCAATACATAAAGGTTTAAATCATTAAATATCCCTAGTCGGAGTATTATCGAGATCAGACATCGATAATGTGGAATAGACTAGTATTGCACTTGTGCATGTTGTGAGGGCACAACGGCATAGTTCTCATATATTTAAGTATAGGATACTTATGCAAGTGCGATAGGAGGTTGTGTTTTACCGATGGTACGGAAAACAGCTTCGCTCTGGATAGACCCCGCGGAATCCCATTGGTAGTATGTCTGCGTGTCTATGGGAGGCCGCATCAGGGTAGGTGTATATAGTCTTAACCTGAGACTTGCATCGCTAGTACTTGCGACAATAGGTAAACTTTGTTTTTGGTGGTTGGGGAACCTTAACTGGTTCTGTGTTCACCTCTTCTGGGTTTATCAGGAATCGTAGTGCACTGGGTGTGATGTCAAGATGGAAGTGTCACTTCAGACATATGGAGTTGATGATCACGCAGGATACAGAACTAGTGCTCTATAAAAGGTTGCAACCGTCGGGACAATATGACTAGGTCAGTATTGCCCGATTTAAAGAGACTAGTTGCTTGATGTCCGATATATGTTTCGTACGGGGCAGACACATTTCCAGCCCCAGGCCTAACATGTGATCGTCCGATACTGGATCGATGTACGCAATACTACGGTATACTACGCTTGATATAGATCTAATATTCCAGTAAGAATATTTCTGGAGAATTGGGTAGGCATGGCGCTTTGCTAGAAGCCAACCTTGTCTTGTAAATCGGTAAAAACGTAGTACAAGGTACGTACGTGTTTGGATTATCCAACGACTGTATTTACTGCCAACATATCCGGAGATCTCTTGGGTCGCTTCCTGAAGATTCACCTATGATGTTTGATTCGAACTTTATTAATCTTGGATTAATAACGGAGAAACTTTATCTTGGATAAAATGCCTTATTAGGAGAGAGAGAGAGATCGATTAATTTGGAATTAATCGATAAAATAATATATTCGATATATTATTAAACGAAATTAGATTTCGACGCGGAATTAAAATCGGATTTTAATTCGGGCAAACGAATTAATTTAGAATTAATTCATTAGCGAACTGAATAGTAATTTCGCAAGGCGTAATTATTTAATTCACGTCGCGACGGAAATTCGTTAAATCGGAATTAACGAAACCGAGCCCGAAAGTGTTTGCGGACACATTCGTATTTTGAATCGAGTGATATCCGCAAATCACATCGCGATATCTCATTACTTAATACGAATAGATGGTGGATGTATCTAGTCACCTTTGAGGGATGATACATTGTCTCTAATCTCAAAGTGTTGTAATGATGGCAAATGATGGATTTCATTTTGGAGGGAAAACCATGCACGGTTTTGAAGGATTTTTTGCATTAAAAAATTCTTTTGGTATTAGATATCATATCACTTTTCATTTCCTTTGTCTCTCACGGTTTTTGGCATGCAAAGGGAACAAAATTAAAAGTGAAACACTCTCCTCTTCTTTCTCTCTTGCTCACGCCGTGAGCTGCACACACAAGGCAGAAAATTGTTTTCTCATTCTCCATTTTTGCTAGCACAAGCAAGGATTCAAAGGAGGTGATAGGGAAACCACCTTGGAGCTTGGAATACACAAAGCTTGGAGCTTTCAACTCTTTTCTCCTCTTGGCCGAAACTTCAAGGATCTTGGAGCTTCAACCTTTGTTCATCTTTTCATCACAAAAGCTTTGTAAGTATGATTCCGCCATGCTTCAAGTTTATTATATATATTCATTTTGTTGTATTTCATATGCTTAATCTTTCCTTGGGACTAATTATAGTAACCAACACATCCAAGTCCGAAATATATATCTAATATATGTCAATATATTGCCTAACCTTTTTTCCTCTGAATCAATTAAGCCTTGGCTTTGGCACAACAAACTTAATGATTCCAGTTAAGCGAGACCCATTAACCTTGGAAAGCTTCGTAATCGATGTCGATGGACAAGAAGTGATCTTGACTTTGGCCAACAAATCACAACTTAGACTAGACATGCGATATGGAACAAAGCCTTCATGATTCAAACACATCCACGATAGACAAAGGTCTTGACTTTGGCCAACAAACCAGTGCCAATCTTGGATCTTGAGAATGAATCACTCAATGGAAGGAAAAACGCTTAATATTTGTTGAGGGTTTTTTCGCGTAATTGGCAACCAATTAATTATCTTTGATTAGGTCTCATCATACACCCTTAAACATGCATTCTAAAAGCATAATAAGGCGCGATAAATAAATTAATAATGATATGCGGATGGATATTTAAAACAACTTGTTCCTAGAACAAATATCTCCATTTCCTCTCTCTCGCTAGCACAAATCTTACTTCTACCCAATTACATAACACTTCTAAAGAAACCTCATTTACATTGAGGGCAATAGGTGAGAAGAGAAATACAAAGAGTCAAGAGGTAATAGGCTAGACACGCGGGTCCAATTAATAAATTCTAAATTTATTACAACAATTTCCAAAATTGTCCTCACCCATCTAATATCCATATGATATACATTATTCATACATCACATCCATGTATTCACACAAAGCATGTTATCAATCAATCTAATCCAATTAATTAATCTGAAATTAATGACCATCCAATGTTCAAACAATGATTTAATTTGCGCGAGTCCAACTCGTTTTAAGAATAAGCACTCAAAGTATGAATTCTCGAATTATATCAAACTACAACATTAAATCCAATTTAATTTGTATTCAATACTTATTCTTTATTTAATTCCAAATTAAATAATTACACTTTTTAATGAGCCTTTGCGACTTAGATTCTAAATCTAATCTTTACGGGTCTCAAAGCCCAATTAACATCCAATGTCAATTTAATTAAAGTCCAATGGGCTTTCAATTAATTTATAAGGCATGGACTTTGGCAACCAAAGCCCAATAAGGAATCACCATTTGCCAAAAATCAATTTAGGCCCAATTAAAATTTTAAAGGCCCATTTAATTATATTTGGACTTTTTGGATATGGTTTTGGGCCCAATTGGATCCAACCAATTAACCTAAACCAAATTTGGCCCAACCAAGCCCAAATCCAAATTTAGCCCAACCAATTTAATCACAATATTCCAAATATCATAATTAAATTATTTCATGTATATTAACCATAATTAATTATTCAAATTAACATTTCCAAAATACCAATTTACATAATTAATCATGCTTATCATCATCAACACATGTCCAACATTATTGAATCAAAAATCAAATCATTTACATGCTTATAGCTCACGGCAATTTGGGGATTTAATGTCCAATTCCGATTTCAATCCAATTGAATCTCAAATCAACATTTCCCAAGTCTTTCAACTCATCCAATGATCAAAAGAACAAAAATTACCATAACATTAGGGTACCACATGCATTCGGCCAAGCCCAATTTTTGGGGAAAAATTAATCCAATTCAATTTTCATCAAATTGATCATGCATAACTCTAAGTTATCATCATTCAAGCATACTCAATCAAACAATTTCATCAAATCATGCTCAAATCAATTTTACCCAAATTTTACCCTAAATCAATTTCATGCTTAATCAAGGCTCTGATACCATTGTTGGGTTTTCTAGGTCAAACCAAGATCAAATTAAGGTATGAAAAGTGCGAATACATCAAAGTAAAGTTGCGGAAATACTCACTTTGATCAGCTTTTGGATGTGATGAACACAAAAATTATGCTCCAAGCTTTTCCTCCTTGTGTGTTTCGGTCAAGGTAGGGGTGAGCAAAACAGGTTTCGGTTCCGGTTCCGCATGGAACCGGAACCTACCCGAAAAAATTCGGTTCCGCACTAAGTGGAACCGAAACCTACCCAATTAAACAAGTTACCCTATTTTTCGGTTCCAATCTGGTTCCGGTCCGATTCTGAATTACCCTATTTTAAAATATTTTAATGAAAACTACATTCCAATACGAGTCCGTAGGAAAAATAGGGGATCAAATCGGAGTGCGGAAGCCCAAGAACGAAGAAAATGAAGTTTTAGACTTTTAATGCTCGTCAGCCTCATTACCCTTTCTGTTTTCATTTACAATTAGGCAAGTTATCAGTGCATTGAGTTGCCTAGTTGTGAAACCTTGTGAATGCTATGTTTAAAATTTAATCAAAGTAAATTAAAAAATATATGGACAATCAATGGGAAGAATGATAAAGTTTCATTTAATCTCTCTACATCATCCGTCAGCTCCTCCAGTTTGTAGAGTCCTGCAAGCAACATCATAAAAATGATCAAAATGGATCAAATGGATGATATATTACAACAAAACATTTGTGCCACTAACCTTCAAATTCATTTATAAATTCTGCATTTTGAGATTTTTGCAAAGCAAGTTTCAATGACAATTGATGCGTCTGCAGACCAACATTCAGAAACAGCAATACAAGAAACAACAGCTATATTTTCCTCCAGTTCCTTCACTTTTTTGTCCTTCTCCTCAACCAAATTCTAGTATTGTGGAATCAAAGAGACCATTAACATGATGAGAAAATGCCAAATAGCAGACAAAAGCAAGCACACGAAGGTTCTAATTTTTTGAATGCAGCTACCACTCAAATAGTAGAGAAATCGGTTCTATATTCGATTCCAAAAACCAGTTCCATGGTCCGGTTCCGGTTTCGATCATTTTGGAACCGGAACCTACCCGGATAAAATCAGTTCCTTCATTTTTGGAACCGAAACCTACCCGATTACAACTGATTCTGATTCCAAACCCGAAAAATCGGTCCGGTTCCAACCGGTTCCAGGTAGACCCGGAACCGTTGCTCACCCCTAGGTCAAGGTCTCCATGGTGTGCTCCAAGCTCCAAGCTTTGTGAATGGATTCCATGCTCATGAATGGGTTTCCTGATGAGTGGTATTTATATCACTATTCCCACTCATTTAACTTAATATTTTGTATAGTTTCTTGAGTTTTATGAACGTTTTGATGTGTTTTATTGTTATTTTGCAGATAAATAAAGTTTGGACAGCACTGGAGGCAATTTGGGGCAAAACCGGACAAAAATGCGTCAACAGGGATATTTCCGTCTTTTTCGCGTCGCGACGCTGGAACACAGCGCGCCGCGACGCCCGCGTGTGCCGGTCTGCTAAAATGCGCCATGGTCAACGGGTCAACAATTTGAAAAGTTTGATTTTGCTAAAATGCGCCGTGCCACGTGTCACCATCACATCCGATCTGCTAACGTACGCCGTGCCACGTGTCAACATCATATGCTGCCGACACTCTGACATGACACGTGTCGCCCCGTCATCAGCCATGTCATCGGTCAACGAGTCAACATTGCCACGTGTCATGCCACGTCATCAGACACGTCAGCAAGTCAACCGAGTCAACATGCCATGTCAGCCTCAGCCAATCAGAATTTGACACGTGTCGCCACGTGTCGCAATCCTATTGTGCCGACAAGTGAACAGTCAGCCGCCACGCCACGTCATGCCACGTCATCGCCACGTCGTCGCCGCGTCAGTATGACGTCATCAATGACGTCATCACAATCATTGAGTCTTAGCCGCCTTGACACGTGTCGCGTGAACAGTCAGCCGCCTTGCTACGTGTCGTCTCCTCAGCGTGCCACGTCGACGAATCCAGCGTCGCGACGCTGAGATCCTTGGCGTCGCGACGCCCGAACAGTGAAAATTTGCCTATAAATTCATCGCGAAATTTCAGAATTTTAGACACCTCTCTCTCTCTTGATTTCTCTCTCTAGAGAGAGTTTCTCTCTCTAGAATTTTTATTTTTTTTTTTTAGTTTTTAATTTTTAGTTTTGTAATTTATTTTAATTACTTTTTGTAATAATAGTAATTTAATTTTTACTTTTTACTTTTTACAGTTTTTACTATTCACCATGTTGAAGTAACTTTTTCAGCTAGGGTGAAAGGTAATTCTTTTACTATTGCTATTTAGATTAATCTCCCTTAAAAATAATATATTAACTATTTAAAATATTGACTTAATAAGGGATACCGCTATATTGGTCGGTTGGTAATTTTTTTAATCTGGTTTAAACCTGACTAATCACGGATACCGCCAGACTGGTCGGTTGGTAAATTTATTTTTGGTTCCGCCTTAAGGCGGTTGGACTTAATTTGACTTAATCAGGATACCGCCAGACTGGTCGGTGGTAAATTTACACAAGTTTATATATTATTTTATGGGAGATATCTAAATTAGTAGTAGTAAAAGTAATTCCTTTTACCTTAGCATTTTATTTTATTTTATTTTTCAGCTTTTTAATTTATGTCTTTTACTTTTATGTTTTTACTAGTCCTAGTTATGTGTTAGTTTTCTGAGGTTGTGATGACTTTTAATATCACCGGTTTATAAGGGGTTAAATTATAATTTGGGTAATATAAAGATTTATTATTGAGTCTTAATCTTAATGCTTTTTTAATAACTGGCCATTAATAAAATTGATATGGTAAATCTAAAATGAACTAGACATAGGGATTTTAGGTTTCAGCCTTAGACTTAATAACCCACGATCTTCCTTGAGGATAGATAACCCTTTAATAGATTTCCTTACAGGATAGGAATATACCTGACGGGCGGGGGTAGCCATAATTGGAACTTAAACTTAATGAATCCAGAATTTGGTTGACATAGACATATGGTTCAATTGGGTTAAACTGGGTATTTGTGTCTGACCATCGACAGAGGCTTACACATAATTTAGTGTTTCAGGTTAATAAATCAATATATTACCAACTTTAAGATAACCACTCATCTTTAAAATGATATTAAAAGAAATCACAACCCTAGATCTTTGTGTCTTTTGTTATTTTCCTTAATATTTTCTTTTGTCTTTTTATTTATTTATTTATTTTTGTTAAAACCACTTTCAACCAATCAAAACAATCATTTCTCTTCTCCCTTAATTAGATTTTGTAAATAAATAGATTCAACAATTAATAACAACAGTAGGAATTAAGTCCTCGTGGGATCGATATTTTTATACTACTTGAACGATACGTGCGCTTGCGTTATACGTGTGTGTTTACTCCGGTCATTTCCCTATCACCTTTGTAAGACTCCTTTGGTGTGCTAGCACTTGGAAACATTTGCCACAAATCTTCCACTTTGCTTCTTGTAACTCTCGGCCAAGGAGAGAAAATTAGAGAAAAAATGGCTCAAAGCCGAGAGTTTGAAGGAGAGAGAGAGAGAGGTTGTGTTGATTTCAAAAATCAATTAAATGATATACCAAATTTTGGTATATGTCATTCAATTTACCAAAACCAAATTTTTTGGTATTAGTCATTCCAAATGACAAAGAGTATATCAAAAGCAACCACCAACTTCCATCACCATTAAGTAATAAAGTTGACTAGTTGATGTGACTTGTGGGCCCCACTTAATTCAATATCCGAGTGGGTCCGCAAACACTCCCGGGCTCGGGTTCGCTAATTCCGAATTAACGAATTTTCCGTTGCGACATAATTAAATCAAATTGAATTAAATAATTATGCCTAGCAAAATTACTATTCACGTCGCTAGCGAATTAATTCTAAATTAACTCGTTCGCCCGAATTAAAATCTAATTTTAATTCCGCGTCGAAATCCAATTTCGTTTAATATATCGAATATATTATTTTATCGATTAATTCCAAATTAATCGTTCTCTCTTTTTAAATAGTATTTTATCCCAGATAAAATGTATCCGTAATTAATCATAGATTAATTTTCTCTCTCTAATAATTAATCCTAGATTAATTATATCTGAGTCATACGTCATCGGTGAATCTTCGGGAAGCGACCCAGGAGATCCCCGGACATGTTGGCAGTAAATACGGTTGTCGGACTATCCGAACACGTACGTACCTAGTACTACGTTTTTACCGATTTACAAGACATAGTTGGCTTCTAGCAAAGCACTGTACCTACCCAATTCTCCAGAAATATTCTTAAAGGAATATATAATCTATATCAGGCATAGTATACGTGGTATTACGTATTGCGATCCAATATTTGATGTCACGTGCTAGGCCTGGGGCTGGAATTGTGTCTGCCCCATACGAAGCACATGTCGGATCTCTGGTAACTAGACTCTATAATCGGATAATCATGACCTAGTCATATTATCCCGATGACTGCAGTACTAAAGAGTACTAGTTCCGTATCCTACGTGACCATCATCTCCATATGACTGGATTGATACTTCCATATTGACATTGTTGGACAATTATGACCCATAGCATCACTATTTGTACAGAACATTGTGTTGTTGTACAAATTAACTATGTGACAAAGGAAATTGCTCTTTTATCATTTGTAATTGGATTACCGGGATATATAAATGATAAAAGTCCATATGATTAGTTCCGGATTAATAAGATATGAGACAATATTTATCCACTAAGGTTTAATCATTGAAACATCCCTAGTCGTAGTATTATCAAGATTGGACATCGATAATGCGGAATAGACTAGTATTGCACTTGTGCGTGTTATGGGAGCATAACAGCATATTTCTCATATATTTGGGTATTGGATACTCATGCAAGTGTAATAGGAGTTTGTGTTTACCGATGGTACAGAAACAGCTTCGCTCTGGATAGACCCATCGAAATTCCATTGGTAGTATGACTATGTGTCTATGGGAATCCGAATAAGGGTATGTGTATTTGGTCTTAACTTGAGACTTGCATCGTTAATACTTGCGAAAATCAGTATACTTTGGTTTTGGTCATCCGAGGCTTTAACAGGTTCTGTGTACTCCTCTTCTGGGTATACAAAGAATCGTAGTGTATTGGGTCTGATGTCAAGATGGAAGTATCACTCCAGTCATATGGAGATGATGGTCACGTATGATACGGAACTAGTACTCTTTAGTACTGCAGTTATCGGGATAATATGACTAGGTCATGATTATCCGATTATAGAGACTAGTTACCAGAGATCAGACATGTGCTTCGTACGGGGCAGACAAAATTCCATCCCCAAGCCTAGCACGTGACATTCGATACTGGATTGCAATACGCAATACTACGTATACTACGCCTGATACAAATTACATATTCCTTTAAGAATATTTTTGGAGAATTGAGTAGGCACGGTGTTTTGCTAGAAGCCAATCATGTCTTCTAAATCGGTAAAAATGTAGTACTAGGTACATACGTATTCGGATAGTCCGACGACCGGATTTACTGCCAACATATCCAGGGATCTCATGGGTCGCTTCCCGAAGATTCACCAATGACGTATGACTCGCACATAATTAATCTGGGATTAATTATAAGAGAGAGAAAATTAATCTAGGATTAATTACGGAGATATTTTATCTGGGATAAAATATTATTTAAAAGAGAGAGAACGATTAATTTGGAATTAATCGATAAAATAATATATTCGATATATTCTACAAAATTAGATTTCGACGCGGAATTAAAATTAGATTTTAATTCGGGCGAACGAGTTAATTTAGAATTAATTCGCTAGCGACGTGAATAGTAATTTTGCTAGGCATTATTATTTAATTAAATTTGATTTAATTACGTCGCAACGAAAAATTCGTTAATTCGGAATTAGAGAACCCGAGCCCGGGAGTGTTTGCGGGCCCACTCGCATTTCGAATCAAGTGGGACCCACAAGTCACATCACACGTCACATCACCAGTCACCTCTTGTGATGGAAGTCGCATCAACTTTGAGTGATGTGATGCAAGTCGCTTTTTGGTGATGTGAGTTGTTGGAGGCATTAATGCCTTGTACCAAATTTGGAAATTGAATAATTGTATTTGTTTTTTGAAATCAAACACAACCAACAAAACTTCATCCTCTCTCCCTCTCCCTCTCCCTCACGCCAAAAGAGCAGATTCTTCTTCTCAAAAATTCTAAGGCTTGGCCGAATTTAAAGAAGGAAAATTGGAAGATTTGTTGCAAATTTTAATAAGTGCTAGCACACAATGAGTCTCACCAAGGTGATAGGGAAACCCATTCATGAGCATGGAATCTCAAATAAAGCTTAGAGCTTGGAGCACACAAAGAGGGGTTGACCGAAACACAAGGAGCACAAAAGGGGCATGGCCGAGAGCTTCATCCATGGAGCAAAAGTTTTGTGTTCTTCGCATCGCAAAGCCGATCAAAGTAAGTATTTCCGAAACTTTAATTACTTTGTTGTATTCACACATTTCATTGCTTAATATGATTTTGGTTAGACCTAGAAAACCCAACAATGGTATCAGAGCTTTATTTAAGCATGAAATTGAATTAGGGTAAAATTTGGGTAAAATTGATTTGAGCATGATTTGATAAAATTGATTGATTGAGTATGCTTGAATGATGATAACTTAGAGTTATGCATGATCAATTTGATGAAAATTGAATTGGATTAATTTTTCCCCCAATTTTGGCTTGGCCGAAAGTTGATGATGCCCTAAAGTCATGGTGATTTTTGTTTTTTGATCATTGGATGAGTTGAAAGACTTGGGATAAATTGATTTAGGATTTGATTGGATTAAAATCAAAATCAGATTTAAAATCCATAAATTTCTGTGACATCAAAGCATGAAAATGAGTTGATTTTTTGATTCAATAATGTTGGACATGTGTTGAAGATGATAAGCATGATTAATTATGTAAATGGTATTTTGGAAATGTTAATTTGAATAATTAATTATGGATAATACACTTTAGTTAATTAAATTGTGAAATTTGGAATTTTGGAATTTAATTAATTGGGCTAAATTTGGAATTGGGCTAATAAAGTTGTATTTGGGCTTAATGGGCTTGGTTGGGCCAAGTTTGGTTTAGGTTAATTGGTTGGATCCAATTGGGCCTAAAACCATTTCCATAAAGTCCAAATATGATTTAATGGGCCTTTAAAATTTTAATTGGGCCTAATGGGCCTAAATTGATTTTTGGCAAATGGTGATTCCTTATTGGGCTTTGGTTGCCAAAGTCCATGCCTTATAAATTAATTGAAAGTCCATTGGACTTTAATTAAATTGACATTGGATGTTAATTGGGCTTTGAGACCCATTTAGATTAGATTTGGAATCTAAGTCACAAAGGCTCATTAATAAAGTGTAATTATTTAATTTGGAATTAAATAATGAATTAGTATTAAATACAAATTAAATTGAATTTAATATTATAGTTTGATATAATTCAAGAATTCGTACTTTGAGTACTTATTCTTAAATGAGTTTGACTCGCGCAAATCAAATCGTTGTTTGAACATTGGATGGTCATTAATTTCAGATTAATTAATTGGATTAGATTGATTGATAACATGTTTTGTGTGAATACATGGATGTGATGTATGAATAATATATCGGATGGATATTAGATGGGTGAGGGCAATTTTGGAAATTATTGTAATAAATTTAGAATTATTAAATTGGACCTGCGTGTCCAGCCTATACCTCTTGACTCTTGTATTTCTCTTCTCACCTATTCCCCTCAATGTAAATGAGGTTTCTTTAGAAGTGTTATGTAATTGGGTAGAAGTAAGATTTGTGCTAGCGAGAGAGAGGAAATGGAGAGATTTGTTCTAGGAACAAGTTGTTTTAAATATCCATCCGCATATCATTATTAATTTATTTATCGCGCCTTATTATGCTTTTAGAAAGCATGCTTAAGGGTGTATGATGAGACCTAATCAAAGATAATTAATTGGTTACCAATTACGCGAAAAACCCTCAACATATATTAAGCGTTTTCCATCCATTGAGTGATTCTTACTTAAGATCCAAGATTGGCATTGGTTTGTTAGCCAAAGTCAAGTCATTTGTCCATCACGGATGTGTTTGAATCACGAAGGCTTTGTTCCATATCGCATGTCTTGTCCAAGTTGTGATTTGTTGGCCAAAATCAAGATCACTTCTTGTCCTTCGACATCGATTACGAAGCTTTCCAAGGTCAATGGGTCTCGCTTAACTGGAATCATTAAGTTTGTAGGGCCAAAGCCAAGGCTTAATTGATTCAGAGGAAAAATGTTAGGGAATATATTGGATATATTGGCATATATTAGATATATGTTTCGAACTTGGATGTCCACCTACTGGATCTATGAGTTGGATGAGATCCAATTGATCTTAGAGATCTACCTAGTTAAATATCATACAATTTGTTGGCCAAAGTCAAGGTTGTGTGTTATTTAACGGGATCCTAGCCCACTAGGAAACAAGGTTTCCCGAGTACTCAACAGAGGGTTAGAGGCTCGCCGAAAAATAGTGGGAGACAAGTATTAAATTTGCAATTTCGTTTAGATACTTTCCAATACACGCTCATTTCAATTTTTCGTCATTACACAAATATATTAGTTGGACTAATATTTAAAAGTTGATTTAAATTAAACAGTTGGACTGTATTCAAACTACTTCAAATAATAGTTGATTATATAATTGGATTATAGTAATCAATATATTTGAATTTAACCAATCAAATTATAGTTGATTATATAGTTAGACTATAGTAATCATTATATTCAATAGTACCTGAAATCGTTGATTGGATAGTTGGACTATAGCAATCAAGATAACTGAAAGATTAGCGTTTAAAACATAAAGCTGGGTAAAAATGTCATTAAACGGCTTTAATTTTCAGATTGGGAATAGAACCTCAGGATAGTCCTAGGAACTGAGAAGTTATTCTATTTGATAAAGTAACATCTCGGGCCTAAGCCCGGAGTTGAGCAAATAGTAGAACATGATATTTGGAATATTCATGTGATGATAACTTTAGTGCTCAATCCATTATGCTTAATGCAATGACACTTTAATTCCGTCGTCAAAATTAATGATTAGATCTTTGTACCATGATGATGAAATTAAAGATCTTCATAGATCTATTCTTAGATCTTAGAAGTAAAAATTGCAAAAGAAGCTCTTTAGCTCATGTATGTCAGAGGGTACATCTGTCGAGCACTAGGTGTCGCATATGATTGCTGACATCGATCAGCTAGGTTAGCTGGGCATTACTTACGTGGCCGAGACTACCAAAGATTTGATCTTATAGTCTCTACCCGAAAGCTGGGGTAGGTTCATTGTGAACCAAGAATAAACTCTTGGAGAGTTGATGGCTATGCTCTAGGAAGACAAAAGACATATCCCAAGATGTCTGCCTAAACTGTGGCAAACGGGGTCACTGGAAGCGTGACTGCCGTATGGACAAGGCAGACATGATGGAAGAGAAGACGGGCAAGGCTCCGGCTTCAAGCATGTTTGTCATAAACATGTTCACTATTAGTTTCAAAATTGGATTTTTGATACTAGATGTGGTACATAAATATGTACTGATGTGCGGAATCTGCTGATTAGCAGGAGACTGGCTTCAGTTGAGATTGATTTGCGAATCAGAAATGGGATAAGAGTCGCTGTTTTAACCTAAGTTTAGGAAATACCCTTCGGGTGTGTACTTAAATTAGGAAATTGTTATAATGTACCTAGTTTGACTAGAAACATCTCTATATATCAGAGTATAACTCGTTGCGGTATACCTTTATATTCTAGAACACTAAAGTGTTTTATTTTTATAAGATGATATTAGATAAACACATTAGATGTGAATAACAATATTTATATTTTGAATATAAATGAATCTCAAACGTATGACATGACAAACAAATATCTCAAACTGAATAAATCATATGAGACTTATTTGTGGCATTGTTGTCTGGGACACATTAAACAAGACTCGCATATCCACACTTTCGAATAGTGGATACTAGGACGGATTTGATTCTATTCAAATGATGTCTACGAATCTAGTTTATTAGGCGAAGTGCCTAAAAAACCTTTTACTTGGAAAAAGTACAAGTGCCACATATCTGTTAGCCCTTGTTCATAGTGACATAAGTGGGCCCATATCTAGCTAGGCTAGAGGTGAACATGAATACTTCGTAACCTTTACGGATGTGGCATCGCGTTATGGTTACGTGTTTCTTTTGAAACACGAATCAGAAACTTTTGATAAATTCAAAGAGTTTCGACACGAAGTAGACAGACAGATTGGCTAAAGTATTAAACCGTCACGGTTAGACCATGGTGGAAAATACTTAAGCAATAAGTTTCTCAATTACTTGAAAGAGTATAGTATTCTTTAAATGTGTACTCTTCACGGAACACCTCAATTTGATGGTGTGTCCGATCTGAGAAACCGAACCTTGTTGGACATAGTAAGGTTAATCATGAGTCGCTCTGAGCTACCATTTTCATTCTAGGGATACGCATTAAACAGTGCAAAACTTATTTTGAATAAGGTTCCATGAAAATCTGTTTGACAGATTTCATATTAGATATGAACAGGAAAGAAACCGGGTTTTCTCATTCCTGAAGATTTGGGAATGCTGGGCATATGTTTGGATGATACCAAACTACAACCTAAATCGGATAAGTGCCTAAATTTTAGGTTATCCTAGGGTAACCAAAGTATAATACTTATACAACTCACAAAAGAACAATGTAATTGTTGCTCTCCATGCGGTTTTCCTAAGAGAAATACCTATATGCAGTGGTAAGTGGGAGGAAAGTAAAACTCGATGAAAATCGAAGTAATACTGTTCAAGGCACCGATTCCTTAACGAAACACAAACAGATCATCAAGGATGAAACTGTACCACAATCTTCAAATACACAAGAACCACGTAAGTCAGAGAGAGTCGGAAAACAACCTGAGAGGTATGGGTTTCTGATCTCACCTCGTAAAGATGTCAATCTTATTGAGGAAGACGAACTGACTACGTATGAGGAAGTGATACAAGGTATTGACTCCCTGTTATCGCTAAGTGCCATGATGTCCGAAATGGATTCCATGTATACCAACCAAGTTTAGACACTGGTTGATATACCGGAAGACATTGTGTCTATTGGTACTATATAAGTCTTCAAGGAAGACATACATGGATGGCAACATACCAACGTACAAAGCTAGGCTTGTAGCGAAAAAGTATCGTTATCAACATTTTTTCGATTACGACGAAACCTTTTACTGGTTGCCATGGTTAAATCCATTTGGATAATGCTTGCTAAAGCTGCATGTTTCATTTATGAAATGTGGCAGCTGAACGTCAAAATCGTTTTCCTTAAACGGAAACCTTTTGGAGGATGTTTACAACATCTTGATGGTTTTGTCGTACCAAAATGAGCAAACAAGGTTTGCAAGTTAATTCGATCCATTTATGGATTGAAACAAGCATTGCATTCTTGGAACCATCGTTTTGATGTAATCATAATGGTATATGATTTAATTCAAAACGAAAATGATTCTTGTATATATAAGGAGGTTAGTGGGAGCGCACTGACAATGATTGTCCTAAATAATGATGATATATCATTTCTTGGAAATGACATTCCAATAATACAATCGGTGAAAGCTTGGCTTTCATAAAAATTCTCTGTAGAATTCTTGGGAGATACAACTTTTATTCTAGGAATAAGGATCTACTGGGATAAATCTAAAAGTTGTTGGCACTCTCCGAAAACTTGTACATTGAAATAAATATACGCGACCTGGTGTCTCATATGCTTTGAGCACATGGAGTCACAATCAGGTCAATCCTAGTGATAGTCACTGGATTGATGTTAAGAACGTCCTTTAGTATCTTAGACGAACTAAGGATGGTGTCTTATACTATGGAGAAGAAGAACTTGAAGTGACTGGGTTCACCGTTGCAAGTTTCCTAACCGATAAAAATGACTATAAGTCATAATAAAGGTACTATATAGTTTGAATAACGAAACAGTGAGCTGGAAATCTTCCAAGCAACATATTATTACCGAATAAACAACAAAAGCGGAATATTGCTTCAGCTGAGGCAGCAATAGAAGCACTTTGGATCATTATAATCCTAATAAGATTAGGTATAATTTTGTTAGCAGCTGAGCTAGGCTACAGCACAGGCTAAAGAATTAATGGTCTCATCAACGATCCAAGTATATACTTTAACTATTCATCTGATTCGTTCGGATCATACATCGTGGCGATATGATGATCGAATAAATCGCATCAAATGACAACATTGTAAATCGGCTGACGAAAGCATTTTTTCTCAGTAGAAGTTTGAGCGAACCGTACATAGTTCAAGTGTAGGACATTTGAGTGATTGGCTTTAGGCCAAGTGGGAGATTGTTGGACAATTATGACCCATAGCATCACTATTTGTACATAATATTCTGTTGTTGTACAAATTAACTATGTGACAAAGGAAATTGCTCTTTTATCATTTGTAATTGGATTACCGGGATATATAAATGACAAAAGTCCATATGATTAGTTCCAGATTAATAAGATATGAGACAGTATTAATTCACTAAGGTTTAATCATTGAAACATCCCTAGTCGTAGTATTATCAAGATTGGACATCGATAATGCGGAATAGACTAGTATTGCACTTGTGCGTGTTATGTGAGCATAACGACATATTTCTCATATATTTGGGTATTGGATACTAATGCAAGTGTAATAGGAGGTTGTGTTTACCGATGGTACGGAAACAGCTTCGCTCTGGATAGACCCCTCGGAATTCCATTGGTAGTATGACTATGTGTCTATGGAAGTCCGAATCAGGGTAGGTATATTTGGTCTTAAACTGAGACTTACACCGTTAATACTTGCAACAATCAATATACATGGGTTTTGGTCGTCCAGGGCTTTAACAGGTTATGTGTACGTCTCTTCTGGGTATATCGAGAATCGTAGTGTATTGGGTGTGATGTCAAGATGGAAGTATCACTCCAGTCATATGGAGATGATGGTCACATAGGATACGAAACTAGTACTCTTAATACTGCAGTCATCGGGATAATATGACTAGGTCATGATTATCTGATTATAGAGACTAGTTACCAGAGATCTGACATGTGCTTCGTACGAGGCAGACATAATTCCAGCCCTAGGCCTAGCACGTGACATCCGATACTGGATCGCAATACGCAATACTACATATACTACGCCTGATACATATTACATATTCCTTTAAGAATATTTCTGGAGAATTGGGTAGGCACGGTGCTTTGCTAGAAGCCAACCATGTCTTGTAATTCGGTAAAAGTAGTACTAGATATGTACGTATTCGGATAGTCCGACGACCGGATTTACTGCCAACATATCCAGGGATCTCATGGGTCGCTTCCCGAAGATTCACCGATGACGTATGACTCGCACATAATTAATCTGGGATTAATTATAATAGAGAGAAAATTAATCTAGGATAAATTACGGAGATATTTTATCTGGGATAAAATTATTATTTAAAAGAGAGAAAACGATTAATTTGGAATTAATCGATAAAATAATATATTCGATATATTATACGAAATTAGATTTCGACGCGGAATTAAAATTAGATTTTAATTCGGGCGAACGAGTTAATTTAAAATTAATTCGCTAGCGACGTGAATAGTAATTTTGCTAGGCATTATTATTTAATTAAAATGATTTGATTTAATTACGTCGCAACGGAAAATTCGTTAATTCAGAATTAGCGAACCCGAGCCCGGGAGTGTTTGCAAGCCCACTCGCATTTCGAATCAAGTGGGGCCCACAAGTCACATCACACGTCACATCACCAGTCACCTCTTGTGATGGAAGTCACATCAACTTTGAGTGATGTGATGCAAGTCACTTTTTGGTGATGTGAGTTGTTGGAGGCATTAATGCCTTGTACCAATTTTGGAAATTGAATAATTGTATTTTTTTTTTGAAATCAAACACAACCAACACAACTTCATCCTCTCTCCCTCTCCCTCTCCCTCTCCCTCACGGCAAAAGAGCAGATTTTTCTTCTAAAAAATTCTAAGGCTTGGCCGAATTTAAAGAAGGAAAATTGGAAGATTTGTTACAAATTTTTACAAGTGCTAGCACACAAGGAGTCTCACCAAGGTGATAGGGAAACCCATTCATGAGCTTGGAATCTCAAATAAAGCTTGGAGCTTGGAGCACAAAAAGAAGGGTTGACCGAAACACAAGGAGCACAAAAAGGGCATGGCCGAGAGTTTCATCCATGGAGCAAAAGTTTTGTGTTATTTGCATCGCAAAGTCGATCAAAGTAAGTATTTCCGCAACTTTACTTTGTTGTATTCACAAATTTCATTGCTTAATATGATCTTGGTTAGACCTAGAAAACCCAACAGACATCACACCCAATACACTACGATTCTCAACATACCCAGAAGAGGCGTACACAGAACCTGTTAAAGCCCTGGACGACCAAAACAAAGTATATTGATTGTCGTAAGTATTAGCAATGCAAGTCTCTGGTTAAAACCAAATACACCTACCCTGATTCGGACTTCCATAGACACATAGTCATACTACCAATGGAATTCCGAGGGGTCTATCTAGAGCGAAGCTGTTCCCATACCATCGGTAAACATAACCTCCTATTACACTTGCATGAGTATCCAATACCCAAATATATGAGAACTATGGCGTTATACTCCCATAACACGCACAAGTGCAATACTTGTCTATTCCGCATTATCGATGTCCAATCTCGATAATACTACGACTAAGGATGTTTTAATGATTAAACCTTCATGGATTGATAATGTCTCATATCTTATCAATCTGGAACTAATCATATGGACTTTTATCATTTATATATCCCGGTAATCCAATTACAAATGATAAAAGAGCAATTTCCTTTGTCACATAGTTAATTTGTACAACAACACCATGTTCTGTACAAATAGTGATGTTATGGGTCATAATTGTCCAACAACGTCATTATTAGATAAACAAATACTTAATTGGGTTTTCTTAATGCCAGCCAAGAATCTCGAGACATAAACTAATTAACTTGAATTCTTACTACACAATAAACTATTCTCTCTAGAGAATTATATCCTAAAACGAATATCTATTTAGATTACCTATTATGACTTAGTAACAAAGTCACTAACCATCGTGATTTTTCAAGAAAATCGGAACAAATGTTCCCATTCCCGATGGTTTAGACTAATCTAACAATATCCTAACTAGAACCTATTCTAGAAATCTGCAACCATAAGTGAAGTTGGAAAACATATATAAAATATGCATGCAGTGGATTAAAAGTTTAATTCTATCTACTTAATAGAATAAGGAAAGCATAAATGGTAATTTTCATAATATTACACACTGCCTTAGTTATATATTTTTAACCCAGCAGTGCCTCTCACTACTTTACGTAATATCGTAATCCGCAACGAAAAATTAGAATTCAATAATTAAATCAAATTCCATAATGGGAAGTGGACCCCATGAATATATTTCGACTCACAGCTTTGGCACGTTCTCGCCTACGTATATTCACAGGTAGACAACTCATTGTCAATCTCATTCACTGTGACTCCTTATTTTGTTCCTGACTGTTTCTGATTGTGACAACTTTGACATATTCACAGGAGGCGTATCAAGGCTTCACTTGTCAATGACAAACTCAAGCTATCGATGTAGTCCTGACAGCTTTGGCACGTTCACGAGTCTATTTTCACTTGAAATTGTCTAATATCAAATATATATCCAGTACAAATAAATTTTCATCGACTATATCCTCATAGCTTTGGCACATTCTTAGATATAGCTACAAAAATTTATTTATATCCATATTGACAAGGCGAACCAAGAAACAAGTAATCCTAATACTAATCACTTTAATGTCTTATTTGTAACATCCCGCTTGAGCCAAGATGTTACCGGCAGGAGACAGGCTAATCATGCCTCCATAAGCCTCTGATTCTGACGAAATTTCGGCATGATGTATGCAGAACATCATGCAACCTGACTTATAGCCAGCACCCTGAGACAACCTGCTTATGCAACTCAACAAATATGCAATCATCATCTTGGCCTCAGGCCAGAACTCAATGAACAAAATGTAAATACTTGGCCTCCTGCCAGAACGCAAAATAAAACTATACTATTACATAACTCTTACATATAAGATACAAATGCAAATACAAATACAAGGGGTCGTGAGGACCCATAAATCGACCCATGACTCAATGACTCTTGACTACAATTGGGGCGATCCACTGTCTTCAAAGTCCTCACTGAAATCCTGCTGGCTCAGTATGACTGCTACTAACCTGCAAAACTAACAACTGTTGTGGTGTGAGTCATAAGACTCAGTAAGTAATCATGTTCATACCTTGAGTGTCAAACACCCACAAAGTCTGAATCATGTTTCTGAATTACCCTGTCTTTTTATGTGATCATGCAATTATGTATTAGGTCAAAACTAATTAATTATTCCTTATTCATTCCACAAACATATTACTTTGTCATCAATCCTTTTATCTGATCACGCACACTTTAACTTTTGTTTACCATTTACATTAACAAACATCCATATTAAATACATCAAGTTTCTATATCACTAACTAACAAATCCGGATCCATCACGCTTCTGCTGCGCTACTTTAATATCTTGGTACTTACCTACTCATTCTTTGCTAATCTAGTTTGACATCTATTATAATTATCTTTTTTTTTATCTCATTGAAATATCATCAAATCGGTGTAATAAAATATTCTTTCTATTAAACATTCAACAGACTAATATTAACCATACAAACATGTATAAAAGGATACATATAATCACGTACTAGTGTTTTACAAACTGTTCCTTCCATGTAAGCATACAATGCACACATACGTCAATCATAAACGCATATATATAATCATGCTATCATGCATTAATGTCAACTATATGTATCCCAAATGATTTCTAGAATATATGATCTAAATACCTATCATGTGGATAATACTCTACTCAATATACCATGCTTTTATAAACTATTACTTTAAAACCTTTTTTGAAAAGCTTACATATGAATGTACTGATGCTATCATGCATAATATCAACTATATCCATTTTCAAATGTTAACCAAAATGTATGATTTATAAACTACTTTCTATTTAAACATGTCATACTATTAAGAAAATACTTCCTGAAAACCTTTTCTGAAAAACTATTTTCTGAAAACTCTTTTCTTAAACTCTGTTTGAAAGTCTCTTAATAAAACTTATCTTTCTGAAAACATACTTTAAATCTCTGATTTCTGGAAACTGTTTCTAAAATCTGTTTTCTGAAAACTGTTTACTAAAATCTGACTTTTGAAAACTATATACTGATGATCTGAAAACTGTGAACTGAAAATCTACTAAAAACTGTTCTACGTCCAGGAAACCGACTCAACTAGACGTCTCTCTACACCCAGGAAAACGACTCAACTGGGTGTGCTCTATGCCCAGGAAAACGACTCAACTGGGCATCTCTGAAACTGGTGGTGCCCTACGCCCAGGAAAATGACTCAACTGAACGTAGAGCTCTATGTCCAGGAAAATGACTCAACTGGACATAGCCACCACTAGAGTCCAGGTACACGAACCTAAGCCGTCATCCTGACTCTCTACATGTGCTCATGTCCTCTGTATCCGTCAATTCCAACTGTATCTCAAGTTACATACTGGGGTGAGGTTTTACCTCATGCCCCGAAAATATAAAAGCACATTATGTATCTCGAAACTGTAAAAACATTTTTCTGAAATATATTGTCTTTCAAAAACATCTGAAACTTTTCTTTGAAATATTTTGAATCTTTGAAAACATTATTAACTTTTGCTCAACTGCTGAGAATCTTAACACACACATATGCATATGCATTTCTCATGCTTCTTTCTATCTTAGCCATGCTTTCTTGCAGTGTCATACATGTACATGTACATATTCATGCATACTCATAAATGAATGACATATGTATTCTATTCCTTACATGTTTTTATCTTGAGTTAACTCATGTTCTATATGCCTTTTCTATCCTCATCATACTTTGCGTATACCACACATGCTCAAGTTAACTTATATTAACTTTTCGACCATATTATCATATCAACACAATTTACATTCAGCTTGTGCTTAAACACTCTTATACTATTCAAACATAAAACCATCATTATCACAAATTCCATAATCATGCATACACACATGCAATCAAAGCTATTCTACTATATCAAACTTCACACATATACAAACTTTGAATTCTCAGTTCTTAAACTTATTTAACCATTTCTCAAATATCAACATGTGCTCAAAGATCTCATTTACATATATTAATATGCATATTTACTCTATGTTTATGTTTATTTAAATCTGTATCAAGATACTTGTACACAAAACATACCCTTACTATATACAAGTTTACTTATTCCTTCGTGCATATTTACCCGTTTTGTACCTTTATGCTTACTTCCTTACAATTCATCATCTTTTAAATTTTAATCCCATTCCCTAGGGTGTAGTTTCTACAACCCTCAATCCCAAGTGTCCTTATATTATACTCATATGTATTTGCCCACATATCACGTATACAATATAATTATCATTCTTATACTTTCAATCTAAGGCTTGCTAGTATCTTACTGCTTATATACATATATATACTTCTTGTTTTATTGTTACACATATATTTATAAAGTTTCTTTATTATCTAAATTCAAACAGAACACGTCACAAGCATTCATCGCATGGATTACTTACCTGGCTAGGCGGACACTAATAATCTTGGTCTGATCTGTCAAAATAAATAACAAAACATGGTCAGAACCGCTATTTGCGGAACTTTCTACTTATCTATAATAAACTTCTGAAATTTCCCGGTATAAACGAATCCTCTCCGATTCTACCATTCAAACTTCATTACTCTAAGATATCTTTCTATACTATTCTAAACTAGCTAGATAGCTTAGATTCGCATTTTACGCGTTTGCGGAAAATCTTGCGCCGCAAACGCTGCGGAAGGATCTTGGACCCCCCGAACTTATCTAGAATTACTCAATTACTCTCGCAATATCATATTTATGTCATATCCATAATTACAGTCATCAATGCTCAGTCGAGCGAGAAACTCGGTTTCACCAGAAACCCGCTTTATCTACTGGATTAATCAAATCTAATCCGTTCTCACTCGAATTCTATGACAAGCATATATTCAATATACTAAGCTCAAACAACTCAATTTATATCACTACGCTACTCTACGAAGCTACTGGAAACATTTGAATATTTAGCGGAAAACTTGAAATTAACAACTTTTTACCAAGAGCTCTTACCAAGATTTCTAGGCTATATACGGACTCCAAACGATCCCACGAACGCGCTGAAATCGACGAAATTTTGATCGGAGCTACTGTTCACGTCGGGTTACTGTTCACGTGCGGTTTTCCTCCTCATTTTGTGTGATTCAGGGCACGAATCGATGAAATCGTCAACACCATCTCGTAGTACTCGTCGAGGGCTTCGATTTGGCGGGTGGCTCGGGCCGTGAAACGAACCAACGAGCCGGGATCGCGAAACCCATCAACCCACATTTTTCTCCTCCCTGCGCCGCCGTCTGCTGCCATTTGTGAAATTGCCAGCCACCACGAGATGCGCTGTGGCCGGACGATCATGATGGCGCCGGTACGCACCGCCGTCGACCACCGGAGGGCCGTCCACAACGCCAATCTCTTTCTTCTCTCTCCTACACGTCTTCCTCTCTGTCTTCCTCTTTCAATTTCGTATTTCCTTTTTTTTTTTTTAACAAGAATAATAACAATAATAATAATAATAACACAAAATATCATCCACTCCAAATCACCAAAATACCCCCACTTATAAGGGAAATCTCATAACTCTATGACTTTGAAGCTCTTCTGGCGCGATTTTCGAAAAGTGTTCAACGCGAAAGTTATTCGTCTCGGAAAAAAGAGTCATATGGTTCAAGAACCAACTCAATCAGAGTTCATTTGTTATTTCCGTGACCAAAACCGAAAACTTTACGCGTTTAATAAAAATCACGTAACTGATTTCTTTGAGACGACGCATCTTCCTATGTAACAAATCATTACTTTATATTATTTTGGTCCATATATCATCGCTTGAACTCTTATCCTTTATTATCATCCTATTCCGAGACTATAACTTCAGTCTGGGAACCTTCCAGAACTGTACCGAAAACCTGGGATGTTACATTATTTAACGAAGATTTTCCTAAATTATCAAACAATTTGAAGTTAATCAAATTAATTTTACATGCATGTGCAAATAATAAAATTGGATTAAATATCACATATCAAGTATGACAAATGTAATGGATGTAGGAACAAACTCGCTCAAATACTATTTTGTTGGGTTTTACGCGGCGAAACTATGGTTCGGACGAAATCGTACCTTAAAATTTTTTAAACTTACCGAATAAATTACTCAATATCCCATATGAATAATTCATTCACATTTCCTAAACATATTATATTTGATATCAAATAACAATATAATGGATTTAGAAAATATTGCGAAACTTTAGCGAAAATATTTTTCCGAAAAATAGCATAAAACGTGTTTTTGACCGAACCGACCAACAATTACACATGGGGGCTGCCCAGGTCAGTCCCAATAGTATTTGGCCAGTTCATAGGCTGCTCGAACAATGACCAATTCACTGTTTGGGCAGCTGTTACCCGGTTAGCTCAAAAGTTACCCAATAACGTTCACCGTTTTCACATATTTTCATTATGAAACACTTTCCGGCAATTATTATAATGCCCAGTACTCATCCAATACATTTAAATAACATATTTTTATCACCAAATTTACTGAATTTTCAGATCTGACCTAGATGAAAAAATAATCATTTTTCATGTTTTAAATCCAATTTTCTCAACATTAATCATATTAATATTAGTTCAATTTTATCATATGATGACTTGTTGCCATTCTAGAGTCTTATGACCACACTTGTAATACCTATGATTGTTCTTGAATTCTTAATTTGTGGTGGCAAGCTAATGAAAACAAAAGATTACCTTAATCTTCCTTAAAATCCTTTAGCTTTTGTTCTTGTTGGAATGTTATTCTCTAAAAAGCTTGGAAAGACTTTTATGATATTTGGAGGCTAGGTTAAAATTAACCAATCAAAGGAAAAACACTTCCCTTTTTATAGTAGGTTTGGGCGTGAGCTAGGGGGGCCTTTTTGGCCAATTTTTGCATTTAATCAATCTAATTAAATACAAGCTTTAAGTTATCAAAATCAATTTGATAACTACAACCTTTAAATATCATGTCATTTATTACAAAAAAAAATATCTAACCATTTATCATAAGAATTATGACTTATAGATATAATTAAATTATTTAATCATTTAACATTTAAGTATCTACATAATTAATTAATATAGTTATTTATAAATATATATATTTTATTTACACTAAATAATAAAATAAATATATTAATGACATGTGTCTAAATCTCATTTGACAATTAATAGATGTGTATTTAATAAAATCATGTATTAAATATAAATACACATTAATTAGGAAATAATCGAAATTCCCAAATGCATGTATTTTCGTTTAATCGTTAAACGATTCGAATTCACTTATTTAAACCGATAAAGTATTATAAATAAATTATATTATTCATAATGTGTTGTCCAAGTGCTCAACCAGCACACTTCATAATGTTATCCAATAACACTTAATTATTTCAGTTGATAATTATAATATCAAAAATTATCGGCTACCCAAGTGTTCAACGAGTACACTTCATATTGTGGGACTCTTTAAGTCCAGACACGTTCATCATATAAGTCTAGCTTATATGTACGCAATTCGGCCACCTCCGAATTCGCGATGAACACGAACGACTTCTCTGAACTATACAAGTCGAGGTCATCACATATGTTAAAAGATTCATTCATCATAGGCTATCCAAGTTGTGCTTAGGAAACATAAATTACACCATCAAGTTTCTGAGACGCACATCTCATGTCGACATGTCCACGATTCTTTACAACTAATCAGAACACCATTTCTGATATATGTGATCCACCCTAGGCGATCGGCTTTGGCCAAAGTCTTAAGAATCGTGACTTATTCACATGGATACCTAAACCCCTTATGGTAAACATACAAGCCGATGGATCAACGATTGCATCGGTCCACATCGAACAAACATCTAGCGGTTAGACCATGAAATGTCTCTGACATATATGGAATGAAAGTGTGGAGGATCACACATAAAATCAATGTTATCCTATAGTCAAAGGATCACATATGTTAATCGACTCGAGGAAATTCCTATTGACGGTGGTGTGTACTTCTAACAATTAGATCGAAACTAAATTTGGTTTAGTGATATGTGTATATTAGACAAAGACTCTAGGATTTACAATATAGTGCGCAGTTACAACGTAGTTTGTAATTGACATTGGGAAGCAGACTATTAGATGTATATCCTTAAATAAAGTTACTGGTCAAGATTTACTAACACAGGTCGATTAGTAAAATCTGCTGAGACCAGTATATGTCGTATATCGTGACTTAATCCGATAGTTTATCCCAATGAACCATGAGTCTCGGGAGACTCGTATAGATATGTAGGTGTTTATTTGATAAACACTGAACGAATCACTGAAGATTTCCTAATATATGGTACACCAATGTCAATATGAATCTTCTCGAGTTAAGCGAGCATAGTGGTCATTTGACTTGAGATACCATAGTAGGATATGTGAGTTATCCTCCAAACTTTGATGGCAGTCACGTCACCGATCTATTCATGATCAGACCTCTGCTTGTTCATTGGGTGTGGACTGATGCTCATGATATCCAGTGCGTATCAAGATAGGATCTGTCAGTCCTGTGTACAGGGCATAGGCATCCTCATGTGTTTATGATCTAGTAAATCCATGGCCGTGGTATAACTTCAGAAATCAGTTCCGAGTGTTCTTTAGAGATCGTAAATTGAAAGTCGTCTATATTATACCGAACAGATTTGACGTTCTCATCTATATCCCAGGTATAATATAGATAGTCAGTGACAGAGGGATTATACGTATGCAATGACCTTGGCTTACATAGTTTAGTGAGATTATCCGTGGTCATCATAATTCATGAGTGGGTGAATTATGGACACGAAATTGGATTACGTGACGGATAAACCTAAACTTAGAGAGTCCCACAATATGAAGTGTACTCGTTGAGCACTTGGGCAACGTGATATGAATAATACAGATTATTCATAATACTTCATCGAATTAAGTGAGTTAATTCAAATCGTTTAATCGGTTAAACGATAACACATGCATTTGGGGATTTTGTCTGATCGTAATTATTGTGTATTTGTATTTGATGCATTATATGATTAGATACACATTAATTATTCATCAAATGAGATTTTGACACATGCCATAAATATATGTATTTGTTTATTGTAAATAAAATACTATATAATAATAATTATATTAATTGATTATTTGGATATTTAATTGTTAAATATTTAAATGATTAATTAATTAAACTTTTCCATAAATGTTATGAAATTTGTTTAATTATTATTGGAACATATGGCATGATTTAAATTAAACTTAATGTGTGCAATTTTGATTGGATAACATAAAGTTTAATTAATTTAATTGGATTAAAATGAAAAATGAAAAAAATACCCCTACTATACCCAAAGTCGGTCGCACCATTTAAAAGGGAAAATTTTGTTTTCTTCATCATTCTTTCTCCTCCATTGCCGTGAGCTACCAAAGAAAAATGGGTTTCAAAATTTATTCGAAAAATCCATGGAAAAGTGAAGAAAAGTCAAGGAAATGGCTTAAGGAAAATTGGAGTATTAAAGGTAATCTTCAAAACCCTTTAAGCTTGAAATAGTTTCTTGTTTCTTGATTTCTTAGAATGGTTCTAGGGTTTCTTTAATTGTAGAATTTGGGGCTTTTGGTGATGATGGATGGAATTGGAAGTGAAGTGCATGTGTGAAATGTTTTTGGATGGAATTAGTGTTATTAGTGTCCAATTTTATCATTTGATGATTTATTGCCATTCTAGAGTGTTATGACCACTCTTGTAATGCCTACAATTGTTCTTGGTTGATTCATATATGGTGACTTGAATTGGTGTTGAGATTAATTTGATAAATATTGAAAAATTGGATTTAAAGCATGAAACTTGATGATTTTCGGTTCTGGATCAGATCTGGAATTGATTATGATTTTGTGATGAAATTGATGTCTTATGAATGTTTTTGATGTGTTGGAACAATTGCCGGAAATTGTTTCCGAGTCGAAATAAGCGAAAATGGTGAAAAACGGTGTTACCGGGTGACTTTTGAGCCAACTGGGTGATGGTTGTCCAAACAATGAGTTTTTCACTGTTCGGACAGCCTATGAACTGCCCTAACACTATTAGGGCTGACCTGGGCAGTCTCTGTAACTTTCGGGTGGTTGGTTCGGTCAAAAACACGTTTTGCTTAATTTTGCAGAAAAACATTTTTCGTAAAAGTTTCGCGACGTTTCCTTCATATTTATGTCGTTATTTGATATCGAATAAATAGGTTTAGGTGAAATATGAATAAATTATTCATATTAGATATTGAATAATTTATTCAGTAATTTGAAAAAGTATTAATTTCCAATTTCGCCCGAATCGCGCTTCCGCTGCGCCCATTGCCTGAACCCCCAACAGTAATATTATCCTTATGTCAGACCACCGAGTGTCCAGTATTACTACATGAATATTCTAAGGTCGATGTCATTCTTATCATATATATATATATATATATAATATATATATATATATATATATATCAATCTAATATGTATAATGACATTACCGTTAACAATGTTGAAATGAAATTAAAGTTATTTTATTAATATATAATATATTATTCAGATTGGCACTCCAAGCACCAAGTCCAATACTATGCACCAAAGACATCAAGGAAATCACAAGCTATAGCAGACTTCCTGGTCAAAATTCAGAAGACTCACCAATTGGGCAATCCAGCTGGGGGTATATTGACTCTTCCCAAGGAAATTGTTCAATGGACTATGCACATCGACGGAGCTACAAATAGATGAGGAGCTGGACTAGGAGTTTTACTCGAGTCAAACTTAGGGTTACTCATAGAAGAAGCTCTCAAACTCTCATACGCTTCCACCAACAATGAGGCTGAGTACGAGGCTTTAATACACGGGCTATAATTTACTGCCATGTTGGGAGTTAAGATATTGAAAGTGAAACTCGACTCTGAATTTGTGTCAGAACAACTAGATGTGAGATTTGAGGCAAATGACCCCAAAATACGTGAATATATAAGGAGGGTAAGAAAAGAATTAGTGAAGCTCACAAGAGTTGAGATACAAGCCATCATGAGAGAACTGCATGCCATTGCCGCCAGTATGGCAAAGAAGGCAGTAGCAAGAGAACATTGAAGGGAAAGCCGAGTATCCCTGAGATCAAAAAATTAAGAATATTAGACTCCGAAATAGTGGAACCCCCAACGTTAGACCCAGAGCCATCAGACTCTATTTTGGCAAGACTTGGCAGGTCAAAACCCAAAAAGTTAAAACCAGAGAATGTGTTGATCATCGAGGGAAGCTCAAACAGCTGGGTGGACCCAATCATAGACTATTTGGAATACGAGACAGAATCCTCAAAGAATAAGTGAAGCCCGGAAGTTCAGACTAATGACTATCAGATACACAGTATAGGAAGTGGAATTGTTCAGGAGATCATTCGATGGGACACTCCAGCTATGTGTTAAGGAACAAGATCAGGAGTATCTGCTACAACAAGTGCATGTGAGGGCATGTGGCAATCATACAGGTGGCAAAATCGGGGAACTATTTGTTCTGGTCGCCACTGATTATTTTACCAACTAGGTGGATGTCAAGCCATACACTAAGATCACCAAGAACAACATAATTGCTTTGATCTGGAAGCACATAATTTATAGGTTTGGCATCCCCAGAGCCTGACGATGGATAATGACACTCAGTTCAACAACCCTAGAGTCACTGAATTTTGTATGGGATCATAGTCCATTTCTCACCAGTAACTACCTGCAAGCTAATAGAATGGAAGGGCTACAAATAAAGTGATTTTTAACAAACTCAAGCGCAACTTGGATGACAATAAGGGAAGATAGCTAGAGAAGTTGCCTAAAGTACTCTGGGCAAAAAGAATCACATGAAAGAGACAACATGAGAAACACCATTCGCTCTAGTGTATGGTTCAGAGGCTGTCATATCAATAGAGTCTGGATTGCCCACTTTGAGAACCCTGATCATAGAGCATGAGAATGAGAATCAGGAGGAACTGAAGAGAAACCTGGACTTGCTGGAAGAAGTCAGAGAGTGTACAATGTCAGAAGGGTAGTATGCTAGCATAAAACAAGGTCATACTTCAACAAGAAAGTCAGGATCAGAAGTTTCAATGTGGAAGAGTGGTTGCTTTGAAAAATCCCAGAGGTCCAGCAAGAGGGGAAACTATGAGAGTAATATGAGGGTCTGTTCGAGCTCAGTAAGGACCTAGGCAAGGGAACTTACAAACTACTGAATGATAGAAATATGAAGGCATTGCCCAAGACATGGAACACGCAGATGCTTAAAAAATATTAAAATATGTAAGAATATTGTACTCCTTCAATTTAAATGAAATATTCTTACTATTTGATTGTCCAATATTCATTATACCATGGGCTTTACCATGAAGAAAAGTGGTCTAACACATGGAAGAAAAACCTATCAGTACCTAGCCACCTCGAAAAGGAAACCCAAAACATCAAACCCAAATAGGAAATGCCTATTTGGGTCTGACGATGAAAATGAAGCCTCTGATGTATGGTAGAAAAACCCATAAGAGCATGAAGTTTCTGAACGTCAGACCCAGAAGATGAAATACCTGTCAGGGTCTAGTGAAGAAAAAGAAGACTTTGATGTATGGTAGAAAAATCCATCAGAGCATGAAGTTTCAAAATGTCAAACTCAAAAAAGAAATGTCTATCAAAGTCTGACGAGGAAATAAAGACTTTCAAGTATGGTAGAAAAATCCATTAGAGCATGAAGTTTCAAAACGTCAGACCCACAGAGGAAATACATGTCAGGGTCGGACGAGGAAAAAGAAGACTATGATGTGTGGTAAACAAGCCCATCAGAGCACAAGAGTGTTATACACTAAGAGGAAATACCTATCAGGTCATGATGAGAAAATTAAAAGAAGACCATTGTTGAACAATTATGACCCATAACATCACTATTTTGTAAAGGACATGGTGTTCTTGTACAAAATTAACTATGTGACAAAGGAAACTGCTCTTTTATCATTTGTAATTGGATTACCTGGATATATAAATGATAAAAGTCCATATGATTAGTACCGGATTAATAAGATATGAGACAATATTAATCCACAGAGTTTTAATCATTAAATATCCCTAGTCATAGTATTATCGAGACTGGACATCGATAATGCGGAATAGGCTAGTATTACACGTGTGAGAGTTATGGAAGCTTAACGGTATAGTTCTCATATATTTGGGTATTGGATACTCATGCAAGTGTGATAGGAGGTTCTGTTTGCTGATGGTACGGGAACAGCTTCGCTTTGGATAGACCCATTGGAATCACATTGGTAGTATGACTATGTGTCTATGGGAATCCGATTCAGGGTAGGTGTAACCTGAGACTTGCATCGCTAATACTTGCGACAATCAGTATACTTTGGTTTTGGTCGTCTAGAGCTTTAACAGGTTATTTGTACGCCTCTTCTAGGTATACTGAGAATCGTAGTGTATTAGGTGTGATGTCAAGATGGAAGTATCACTTCAGTCATATGGAGATGATGATCACGCAGAGATACAGAACTGATACTCTTAAATGCTGCAGCTATCGGGATAATATGACAAGGTCATGATTATCCGATTAAAAAGACTAGTTGCTAGTGATCCGATATATGCTTCGTACGGGGCAGACACAATTCCAACCCCAGGCCTAGCATATGCATCTGATACTGGATCATAATACGCGATACACTGTATAATACACCTGATATAGATTATATATTCCTTAAAAGAATATTTCTGGAGAATTGGGTAGGCACGATGCTTTGCTAGAAGCCAACCATGTCCTGTAAATCAGTAAGAATGTGGTACGAGGTACGCACGTATTTGGATAGTCCGATGACCGTATTTACTGCCAACATATCAATGGATCTCTTGGGTTACCGCCCAAAGATTCACCGATGACATTTGACTCGAACAAAATTAATCTAGGATTAATTATGAGAGAGAGAAAATTAATCTAGGATTAATTACATCAAGAATTAATCTGGGATTAATTCAACTAGAAGAGAGAACGCGATTAATTTGGAATTAATCGGCAAAGTAAATTTAATAGTTAAATTGGATTTTACTATTTAATTTATTTTATTGGGCTAAAATAATATATTGGATATATTAATTGAAATTAGATTTCAAAGCGGAATTAAAATTGGATTTTAATTTGGGCGAACGAATTAATTTAGAATTAATTCATAAGCGATTTTCGTAATAATTTTGCTAGGCATTATTATTTAATTAAATTAGATTTAATTACGTCGCAACGGAAAATTCATTTATTTGGAATAAAACGAACCCGGGCCCGAGCGAAGTTGCGTGTTGGATTAGCCGACTTAAATTTGGAATTTAAAAATTGTGGGACCTACTTCACTTACATCAAATTTGGATATTTGATGGAAATGGTTAGGCTTGATGTTTGATTTGTTGACAAGTAAGCTTGGCTTTGCTTATATAACACTCAAACCAATTTCAACACTGAACCTTAATATTTAAAACCAAGTCAATTTTGGAAATTGGTAATGAGTTACTATTCACAGCAACTAAACTCTCTCTTCCTCTCTTCCTTTTCTCTTTGTCGTGAACCATGTTCTTCCTATTGAAAAATTTGCTTCACAAAATTGATCAAAGCTAGCACTTTGGAGTAGAATCAAGGTGATATGGAGACTCACCCATGAGTTTGGAACAACAAAAGAGGGCTTGGAGCTTCTATCTTCAAAGAAAAGTTTTGAACTCCATCAAAACCAATGTAAGTATTCCGCAACTTCCTTTGGTAATTTTCACACACGAATCACGCTTAGAGATCTCGTGGCATGTCTAGGACACTAACAATGGTATCAGAGCGAGATCTAAGCTTGATTTATATTCTAGGGTTTATAAACTTTAATTTGGGATTTTATGCTTGGAGCTTGATTTTGCCTAAATTGATGAGTTGGTTGAGTTTATATGATGTTGAATTGGATTTGTGTATCATTGGATTTGTGATAAATTGATTAGATCAAAAATCCTCAAAATCCATGCTTGGCCGAAAATTACCCTAGGATGCTCATGGTTAATTTTTTGAAATTTAACAATTGGATGTGTTGTTGGCATGATATGTATGATATATGTTGATTTAATTGGATTGAAATCAAATTGCATGACAAATTCCTTGCCAATGTCGTGAGCCTAGCATGTTGGAATGGATTGAATATGTTTTAATTTGTGTTGAACATAAATTGAAATGTTAAGTATGATTAATTAAATTAATTGGTTTTTTGGAAATATTAGATTAATTGATTAATTATACTAATTGCACTTTAATTAGATTGATATGTAATTTGGAATGATACATTAATTTAATTTGTTATAATTGGGCTTAATGGGCTTGGTTGGGCCAAGTTTGGTTTAGGGCAATTGTGTTGGATCCAATTGGGCCTAAAACCATTTCCATAAAGTCCAAATATTATAATTGGGCCTTTAAACAATTTAATTGGGCCTAATGGGCCTAAATTGATTTTTGGCAAAACGGGTGATTCCTTAATTGGGCCTTAACATTTGGGTTTGATCCATATTGGCCAAAGCCCATGCCTTAAAGAATTAATTAAAAGCCCATTGGACTTTAATTAAAATAGTATTGGATACTAATTGGGTCTTTGAGACCCATTAAGATTGGATTTAGAATCTAACTCTAAAAGGTACATAAATAAGTTTAATTATTTAATTTGGAATTAAATATGAATTAGTATTGGATACAATTTAAATTGGATTTAAAATTGTAGTTCGATATAATTCAAGAATACTTACTTTGAGTATTTTTTCTTAAACGAGTTTGACACGCGCAAATCAAATCGTTGTTTGAACATTGGATGGTCATTAATCAAAGATTAATTAATTGGATTAGATTGATTGATAACATGCTTTGTGTGAATACTTTGATGTATTGTATGAATAATGTATATCGGATGGATATTAGCATGGTGAGGGCAATTTTAAAAATTGTTATAATAAATTTAGAATTTATTAAATTAGACCTGCGTGTCCAGCCTATTATCTTTTTTCTCATTGTATTTCTCTTCTCACCAATTTCCCTCAATGTTAATGAGGTTTCTTTAGAAGTATTATGTAATTGGGTAGAAGTAAGAATAGTGCCGGCGGGAGAGAGGAAATGGAGAGATTTGTTCTAGGAACAAAGTTTGTTATATATCCATCCAAATATCATTATTAATTTATTTCGCGCCTTATTATGCTTTTAGAATGCATTCTTAAGGGTGTATGATGAGACCTAATCAAAGATAATAAATTTTCCAATTTACACGAAAAACCCTCATTCAATATTAAGCGTTTTTCCTTCCATTGAGCGGTTCTCTCTCAAGATCCAAGATTGGCATTGGTTTGTTGGCCAAAGTCAAGACCTTTGTCCATCGCGGATGTGTTTGAACCACGTAAGCTTTGTTACATATCGTGTGTCTTGGGCATTTGTGACTTGTTGCCCAAAGTCAAGGTCACGTCTTTTTCATCGACCTCGATTACGAAGCTTTCCCACTGTCAATGGGCCGCGCTTAACTAGAATCATTAAGCTTGTAGAGCCAAACCCAAGGCTTAGTTGATTTAGAGGAAAAAGGTTAAGAAATATATAGGATATATTTACATATATTGGATATATGTTTCGGACTTGGAGGTCCACCTACTGGATCTAGGAATTGGATGGGATTCAATTGATCTTAGAGATCTACCTAGTTAAGTTTCATACAGCTTGTTGGCCAAAGTCAAGGTTGTGTGTTATTTAACGGGATCCTAGCCTACTAGGAAACTAGGTTTCCCGAGTACTCCACTGAGGGTTAGAGGCTCGCCGAAAAATAGTGGGAGGCAAGTATTAATTTGAATTTCATTTAGATACTTGCCAACACGCGTTTTTTTTTATTTATCGTTGTTATAAATATATTAGTTGGACTAATATTAAATATTACTTTCTTTGAATAGTTAGACTGTACAACATATTACTCAACTTGCAGTTGGTTATATAGTTGGACTATAGTAACCATTACATTTTGAGTGTACCCAAAATCATTGATTAGATAGTTGTTGGACAATTATGACCCATAGCGTCACTATTTGTACAGATCATGGTGTTGTTGTACAAATTAACTATGTGACAAGGAGATTGCACTCTTATTATTTGTGATTAGATCACCTAGATGTATAAATGATAGGAGGTCCTTATGATTAGTTCCTGAATTGAGATGATATGAGACAGTATCAGTCCTCGAAGGATTAATCATTAAATATCTCTAGTCAGAGTATTATCGAGATTGGACATCGATAATGCGTAAAAGACTAGTATTACACTTGTGCGCTTTGTGAGGGCAAAATAGCATAGTTCTCATATATTTGGGTATTGGATACTCATGCAAGTGTAACAGGAGGTTGTGTTTTACCGACGGTTGGTCTGGATAGACCCCTCGGAATTCCATTGGTAGTATGACTATGTGTCTACGGAAGTCCGAAATCAGGGTAGGTGTATTTGGTCTTAACCTTAGACTTGCACCGCTAATACTTGCGACAATCAATATGCTTTGGTTTTGGTCGTCCAGGGCTTTAACCGGTTCTGAGTACGCCTCTGCTGGGTATATTGAGAATCGTAGTGTATTGGGTGTGATGTCAAGACGGAAGTATCACTCCATTCATAGTGGAGATTATGTCACGTAGGATACGGAACTAGTACTCTTAAGTACTGCAGTCATCGGGATGATATGACTAGGTCATGTTCATCCGATTATAGAGACTAGTTACCAGACATCTGACATGTGGTTCGTACGGGGCAGACATAATTCCAGCCCCAGGCCTAGCACGTGACATCCGATACTGGATCGCAATACAAAATACTACGTATACTACGCCTGACATAGATTGTATATTCCAGTAAGAATATTTCTAGAGAATTGGGTAGGCACGGTGCTTTGCTAGAAGCCAACCATGTCTTGTAAATCCGTAAGCATGTGGTACGAGGTACACACTAATCGGATAGTCCGATAACCGGATTACTGCCAACATATCCAGAGGTCTCTTGGATCGCTTCCCAAAGATTCACCGATGACAGTTGACTTAAACTAGAATTAATCTGGGATTAATTTAGAGAGAGAAAATTAATCTGGGATTAATTGAGGCTTTATTTAATCTGGGATTAAATGTGTTCGGAAGAGAGAGAACGCGATTAATTTGAATTAATCGGTAAAATAAATTTAATAGTTAAATTTTATTTTTCTATTTAAATTATTAGTATGGGCTAAAATTAATATATTGGATATATTAATATGAATTGGATTTCATTACGAAATTAAAGTCGGACTTTAATACGAGAAACCGGATTAATTAGAATTAATTCGTAAACGGCATTCGTAATATATTTACGAGGCGTCGTCATTTAATTAATTAGATTTAATTATTTAGCGACGGAATTCGTTTAATCAGATTAAATGAATCCGAGCCGCGGAAACATTCGTAGAATCCATTTGAATTTTGAATTCAAATGTGGGGCCCACTTCACATGTGGTAGTTGGGAGGGTAGTTGGCATTTATGCCAAGCCACCAACTCTCCAACTACCTTGGAATGGTTTTGGTGAAACCATTTACCCAACCACCTTGTTTAGGTGAAAAGGTAAATTGGTTTAACCAAAAGGCATCTCTCTCTCATTACACAACACTTGACACAATCAAACCCTAAGAACACTAAGCTTGGGCGTGAGCTTCCTCCTTCTTCTCTTTGATTTTGTGCAAAATCAACAAAGCTAGCACTTGTAGAAGTCTTCTAATGTGATAGGGAAACCAACTCAAAGCTTGGAATCAAACACAAAGGTTGGATCTTGGAGATCTTCATTCAAAATTTTAAAAAGCTCAAATCCATTCAATGTAAGTAATTCCGCAACTTATAATGAATTTATGAACCATTTTCTTGCCTTTTAGATCCTTGGCATGTTCTAGGAACACTAACAATGGTATCATAGAGCCAATTTTAAGCATGAAAATTTTAGGGTTCATGAGACTAAAATTTGGGCTTTTGTGTTTTGAAACATGATTTCTTCAAATTGATGATTTGAGCATGCTTAGATTATGTTAACTTAGAGTTGTGCATGATTAGATTTGGAACAAATTGATTGGATCAAATTTTGAGTTCCCCCTAGCATGGCCGAACCTCACTGTAATGCACTGCAGTTTATTTTTTTTATAACATCATTGGATATGTTTAATGCATGATTAAATGTTGATTGTTGGTTTGATTGGATTGGAATCAAAGTCACTAATGTTTATGTTAAATTCAAGAGCATGTTGAGCATGAAATGATGTGTTTTTGGCTTCAATTTGTGTTGAGTATAAATTGATGGATTAAGCATGATTAATTAAGTTAATTGGTATTTTGGAAATATTGAGTTTAATTAATTAATCATGGCTAATACACTTTAATTAAAATAATTGTGATATTTGGAATATATAATTATTTAATAAGCCTTTAAATTATGAATTGGGTAAAAGTGTGTATTTGGGCTTAATGGCTTGATTTGACCAAGTTTGGTTTTGGAATTTTGGATTGGATCCAATTGGGCCCAAAATCAATTCCATAAAATCCAAATACATCACTTGGCCCTTTAAAGAATTTAATTGGGCCTAATGGGCCTAAATTAATTTGTAGGCAATAGGGTGATTTCTATTGGGCCTTGGCATTTTGGGTTTGACCCATTATGGCCAAAGCCCATGCCTTAATAATTAATTAAAAGCCCATTGGACTTTAATTAAAATGACATTGGATGTTATGGGGCCTTTGAGACCCATTAAAATGGATTTGGAATCCAAGTCTTTAAGGCAAATAATAAGTGTAAATATTTAATTTGGAATTAAATTGGAATTAGTATTGAATACAAATAAATTGGATTTAAAGTTGTAGTTCAATATAATTCAAGAATACTTACTTTGAGTATTTATTCTTAAACGAGTTGGACTCGCGCAAATCAAATCGTTGTTTAAACATGGATGGTCATTAATCAAAGATTAATTAATTGGATTAGATTGATTGAATAACATGCTTTGTTGAATACATGAATGTGTTGTATGAATAATGTATATCGGATGGATATTATAAGGGCGAGGGCAATTTTGGAAATGGTAATAAATTAAGAATTTATTAAATTGGACCTGCGTGTCCAGCCTTTTATCTCCTTATTCGTTGTATTTCTCTTCTCACCAATTCCACCAATTCCCCCTCAATGTAAATGACGTTTCTTTATTGTATTAGGTAATTGGGTAGAAGTTAGAATAGTTCAAGCCGAGGAGAGGAAAGGGAGTGAATTTGTTCTAGAAACAATTTGTGACATATCCATCCGCATATCATTATTAATTTATTTATCGCGCCTTATTATGCTTTTAGAATGCATGCTTAAGGGTGTATGATGAGACCCTAATCAAAGATAATAAATTGGTTTCCAATTACGCAAAAACCCTCAAAACATTTAAGCGTTTTTCCTTCCGTTGAGTGATTCTTACTCAAGATCCAAAGTTGGCATTGGTTTGTTGGCCAAAGTCAAGACCTTTGTCAATTGGGGATGTGTTTGAATCATGAGAGTTTTGTTCCATATCGGTGTCTTTGTCCAAGTCGTGATCTGTTGGCCAAACTCAAGATCATTTCTTGTCCATCGACATTGATTACGAAGCTTTCCATGTCAATGGGTCCCGCTTAACTGGAATTTAAGCTTGTTGTGCCAAAGCCAAGGATTAGTTGATTCAGAGGAAAAAGGTAGGAAAATATATTGGATATATTGGCATATATATTGTATATATGTTTCGGACTGGGATGTCCACCTACTGGATCTAGGAATTGGATGAGATCCAATTGTTCTTAGAGATCTACCTAGTTAAGTATCATACAATTTTTTGGCCAAAGTCAAGATTGTGTGTTATTTAACGAGATCCTAGCCCACTAGGAAACAAGGTTTCCCGAGTACTCAACAGAGGGTTTGAGACTTGCCGAAAAATAGTGGGAGGCAAGTATTAGATTTGCAATTTCGTTAGATACTTACTTGCCATACACGCTCATTTCAATATTTCGTCAATAAATTAATATATTAGTTGGACTAATATTTAATTGTTGTTTTAATTAAACAGTTGGACTGTATTCAAACTACTTCATTTATAGTTGATTATATAATTGGATTATAGTAATCAATATATTTGAATTTTACCCTTCATTTATAGTTTATTATATAATTGGATTATAGTAATCAATATATTTGAATTTTACCGATCATTTATAGTTGATTATATAATTGGATTATAGCAATCAAAATATATTTCATTTTAACCAATAAAATTGTAATTAGTTATATTGTTAGACTATAGTAATCATTACATTAGATTGTACCCGAAATCGTTGATTGAATAGTTAGACTATTGGAATCAAGATAACTGAAAGATTAGTGTTTAAAACATAATCCTGGTTGAAAATGTGTTTAAACAACTTTAATTTTCAAATTGGGAATAAAATTTCAGGATGGTCCTGGAAACTAATAAGTTACTTTATTTGATAAAATAACATATTTGGCCTAAGCCTAGAGTTAAGCAAATAGTAGAGCATGATCTTTGGAAGATTCATGTGATGATAACTTTAGTGCTTAATCCATTATACTTGTCAAAGGACTCCTTAATTTCCTAATCAGAACTAAGGATTAGATCCTTAAAGTATGATGAAGAAATTGAAGGATCTTCATAGATCTATTCTTAGATCTTAGAAGTATTAAATTGCAATTAATAACTCTTGGAGAGTTAATGGCTATTCTCAAGGAGATAAAGCCAAAGTTTGCAATAAGGCAAGTAGCGCAAGGCACACCTTACTTCGATATTCTAGAAACCCAAGGCTTGGCCAAAGGCTTCTGGGATATAAAAAATGGTAAAGGCAAAATCATTACTGTCTTCTAGGAAGACAAATGACATATCCCAAGATGTCTGCTTAAACTCTGGCAAATGGGATCACTGAAGCGTGACTGCCGTATGGGCAAAATAGACATGAAGGAAATGAAGACGAGCAAGGCTCTGACTTCAAATATGTTTTTCATAAATATGTTCACTACTAGTATTAAAATTGGATTTTAAATACTAAGTGTGATACATAAATATGCATTGATGTGTAGAATCTGCTATGAGCAGGATACTGACTTCAATTGAGATTAATCTGCGAATCGGAAACGGGACGAAAGTCGCTATTTTACCATAGATACCTAAGTTTAGGAACTACCCTTCGGGTGTGTACTTAAATTAGGAAACTGTTATAATGTAACTAGTTTAACTAGAAACATTATCTCTATATCGAGTATATCTCGTTGCGAGTATACCTTTATATTCTAGAACACTAAAGTGTTTTATTTTATAAATATGATATTGAGATAAACACATTAGATGTGAATAACAGTATTTATATTTTGAATATAAATAAATCTCAAACATATAATATGACGAACAAATAGCTCAAACTGATTTGACCAGATAAGACTTATTTGTGGCAGTGTTGTCTGGGACACATTAAACAAGACTCGTATATCCACACTTTTGAAGAGTGGATACTAGGACGGATTTGATTCCATTCAAATGATGTCTACGAATCTAGTTTATTAGGTAAAGTACCTAAAATACCTTTTACTTGGTAAAAGTGTAAGTGTTATCGATCTGTTAGCCCTCGTTCATAGTGACATAAGTTGGCCCATATCTAGCTAGGCTAGAGGTGGATATGAGTATTTTGTGACCTTTTCGGATGTGGCATCGCGTTATGGTTATGTGTCTCTTATGAAACACAAATCAGAAACTTTTAGAGTTTCGACACGAACTAGACAAATAGATCGGATAAAGTATTAAAACCGTCACAGTAAGACCGAGATGAAAAAATACTTAAGCAATAAGTTTCTCAAATACTTGAAAGAGTATAGTATTCTTTTAATGAGGACTCCTCCCGGAACACGTCAGTTTGACGATGTGTCCGAACGGAGAAACCGAATTTTGTTTTATATGATAAGGTTAATCATGAGTCGCTGTGAGCTACCATTTTCCTTCAAAGGATAAGAATTTAACAGTGCAATACTTATTTTGAATAAGGTTCCATGAAAATATGTTTGACAGATTTAATATTAGATATGAACAGGAAAGAAACTGGGTTTTCTCACTCCTGAAGATTTGGGATGCTGGGCATATGTTTGGATGATACCAAACTAGAACCCAAATCGGATAAGTGCCTAATTATTGGTTATCCTAGGGAAACCAAAGTATAGTACTTATGAAACTCACTTGAGAACAATTTAATTGTTGTTTGCCATGCGTTTTTCCTAAGAGGAATACCTAAATGCAGTGGTAAGTGGGAGGAAAGTAGAACTCGATGAAAAATCAGAGTAATACTGTTCCAGGCACCGATTCTTTAATGGAACACAAACAGTTCATCAAGGATGAAACTGTTGGAAAAAATAACCAAGCCCCAAGATCAACAAGAACAAGCAAAATATATAAATACATGAATGAATAAATTGAAGTATGGCGGAATCATACTCACAATACTTGAAAATGGATGCTAAGATGATGCGAAATTCCTCCCTTGTGCAGTGAAGCTCTCGGCCAAGAAGAAAAGAGGGACTCCAAGTCGAGTTTGATCCTTCCAAGCTCAGGATTAGTTTCCCATATCACCTATGTATGATCCCTTGAAGGTGCTAGCCTTTGTTGTGATTTTGAATGCACAACTTCTTCAAATTTTTGTGGCAAGATTTGAAGAAGTTGTGCATTCAAAATCACAACAAAGGCTAGCACCTTCAAGGGATCATACATAGGTGATATGGGAAACTAATCCTTGAGCTTGGAAGGATCAAACTCGACTTGGAGTCCCTCTTTTCTTCTTGGCCGAGAGCTTCACTGCACAAGGGAGGAATTTCGCATCATCTTAGCATCCATTTTCAAGTATTGTGAGTATGATTCCGCCATACTTCAATTTATTCATTCATGTATTTATATATTTTGCTTGTTCTTGTTGATCTTGGGGCTTGGTTATTTTTTCCAGCAATGGTATCAGTGAGCTTAAAGAGCATGCAAATATATTAGGATGTTATTTGGGGAAAATTGTATGAAGCATGATTTGATGAGTTTGCTTGATTAAATATGCTTAGATGTATGTTATTTAGATTATACATCATCAATTTCATGGAAAATAAATTGGATTAATTTTTCCAACCCAAATGAGGCTTGGCCGAATACATGCAAGCATATGGACTAGATGATTTTTTAATTTTAAGACATTAGATGACTTGAAACAATATGGAATGATGATTTGTAACTCGATTGGATTGAAAACGAAATCGGAACCATTTTAATCACCTTGGCCGAATGCTTGATGGAGGATTAGGGACTTGATTTTTTGATTAAATAATGTTGGACATATATTTAAGATAAAAATATGATTAATGGATTAATTTGATATTTTGGGAATATTGATTTAAAGTATTAATCATGATAATACACTTTAATTAATTAAGTTATAAAATTTGGAATTTTAAAATTTGGTTAGTTGGGCTTAATTTTGAATTGGGCCTAAAACTATTATATTTGGACATAATGGGCTTGGTTGGGCCAAGTAGATTTGGACCATTTGGATAGGATCCAAAATGGGCCTAAATCACACCATTTAAGCCCAAATGTAATAAATGGGCTTTTATGTTTAATTGGGCCTTATGGGCTTGATATTGATTTTATGGCATATGAGGGTGATTCCTTATTGGGCTTGGTAATTGGGTTTGACCCATACATTGACCAAAACCCAAGCCTAAAGAAATCAATTGAAAGCCCATCGGACTTTAATTAAACGGACATTAGATGTTAGTTGGGCTTTGAGACCCGATTGTATTAGATTTGGAATCTAAGTTATAAAAGCACAATAAAAGTGTAAATATTTAATTTAGAATTAAATAATAGGATTAGTATTGAATACGACTTAAATTGGATTTAACGAGTAGTTCGATATAATTCGTGAATTCATACTATAAGTATTTATTCTCAAATTGAGTTGGACTCGCGCAAATGCAAACAATTGTTTGAACATTGTATTGTCACCTAATTAAAGACTAATTAATTGGATTTGATTGGTTGTATAACATGCCTTGAATGAATGAATGTGGATGTGATGTATGAATAGTGTATATCGGATGGATATTAGAAGGGAAGGGTAATTTTAGAAATTATTGTAAATTTAGAATTTATAAATTGGACCTGCGTGTCCAGCCTTTCTCTTATTGTCTCTTTGTATTCTCTTCTCACCTAATTCCCCTCAATGTAAATGAAGTTTCTCTTATTGTATTATGTATTGGGTAAGAGTAGAATAGTTCTAGCGGGGAGAGGAAAGGGAATGATTTGTTCTAGGAACAAGTTGTTGTTCATATCCATCCGTATATCGCTATTACTTTACTTTACGCGCTTTATGATGTTTTAGAAGCATGCTTAAGGGTGTATGATGATGAGACCTAACAAAGATAAATTAATTGGTTGCCAATTACGCGAAAAATCCCTCAAACAATATTAAGCGATTTTCCTTCCGTTGAATGATTCTTTCTCAAGATCCGAAATTGGCATTGGTTTGTTGGCCTTGTTGGAGTTTCTAGAGGTCCCAAGATCAAAACTCAAGCATGAATCATAAGCGAATACAACGATTTAAGTACGGAATACTTACATCGAGCGGTTGAGAGACGATTTGGCAACAAAAACGAACTGAAATTTTGCTCACTGCCCACTGCTCATGTGCGCCCACTGCAGCAGTTTGTGCTTCTGTTTTGCTCCATTTTGATCAAGAAAAACGAGCTCCAAGCTTCATCAAAACGTTCCTTGCTCATGGGTATACTTCCCTTATCACCTTGGCATGATCCCGGAGTGTGCTAGCACTCTTGTTTTGCCACAAAACGCACTGCTTCCCTCCATTTTGTTCACGACAGTCCAAGAAAACCAGAACAGAAAATGGCGTGAGAGAGGAAGAGAGGAGAAGAAGAGGAGAGAGTTACTTTTTAATTTCCTTGTTTTCTTTTGTTTCAAAAACGTGTATGAGTAAATGAAAAGCAAAAATGAAATGATATCAAATACCAAAATGAATTTTTTAATCAAAAACCCTTCAAAAACCGTGAAAGGTTTTTCCCTCCAAAAGAAAATTCATCATTTGCCATCATTATCTCTCATTGAGAATAGAGACAATGTATCATCCCTTAAAGGTGACTAGATACATCCATCATCTATTCGTATCATGTAATGAGATATCGCGATGTGATTTGCGGATTCCACCCGTTTCAAAATACGAATGTGTCCGCAAACACTTTCGGGCTCGGTTTCGCTAATTCCGAATTAACGAATTTCCGTCGCGACGAGAACTAAATAATTACGCCTAGCGAAATCACTATTCACGTCGCTAACGAATTAATTCTAAATTAATTCGCTCGCTCGAATTAAAATCTAATTTTAATTCCGCGTCGAAATCTAATTTCGTTTAATATATATCGAATATATTATTTTATCGATTAATTCCAAATTAATCGATCTCTCTCTCTCTCCTAATAAGGCATTTTATCCAAGATAAAGTTTCTCCGCAATTAATCCAAGATTAATTCTCTCTCTCGTCATATTAATCCCAGATTAATATAAGTGCGAGTCATACGTCATCGGTGAATCTTTGGGAAGCGACCCATGAGATCCCCGGATATGTTGGCAGTAAATACGGTCGTCGGAGTATCCGAATCACGTACGTACAAATACTACGTTCTACCGATTTACGAGACAAGGTTGGCTTCTAGCAAAGCACCAAGTCTACCTAATTCTCCGGACATATTCTTATAAGAATATTTAAGATCTGTATCAAGCGTAGTATACAATTGTATTGTGTATATCGGCCCAGTATCGGATAGTCACGTGCTAGGCCTGGGGCTGGATAAGTGTCTGCCCCGTACGAAGCACATGTCGGATGTCCGGTAGCTAGTCTCTATAATCGGATATACATGACCTTGTCATAATATCCCGATGGCCGCGCAGCACTTAAGAGCACTAATACCGTATCCTGCGTGACATCATCTCCAATATGACTGAAGTGATACTTCCGTCTTGACATCACACCCAATACTCTACGACTCTCTGATAAACCCAGAAGTGGTGTACTCTGAACCTGTTTAAAGTCCCCTACCACCAAAACCAAAGTTATCGATTATCGTAAGTATTAGCGATGCAAGTCTCAGGTTAAGACTATACACACCTACCTTGATTTCGGCCTCCCATAGACACATAGTCATAATACCAATGGGATTCCGAGGGGTCTATCCAGAGCGAAGCTGTTTCCCGTACCATCGGTGAAACACGACCTCCTATCGCACTTGCATAAGTATCCAACACTTATATATATGAGAACTATGCCGTTGTGCCCTCACAACGCACACAAGTGCAATACTAGCCTATTCCGCATTATCGATGTCCAGTCTCGATAATATTACGGCTAGGGATATTTAATGATTAATCCTTCGGGACTGATACTGTCTCATATCATCTCATCCAGGAACTAATCATATGGACCTCTCTTCATTTATATATATCTATGGTGATCTAATCACAAATGATGAGAGTGCAATTTCCTTGTCACATAGTTAATTTGCTACAACAACACAATGATCTGTGCAAATAGTGACGCTATGGGTCATTTTGTCCAACAATCTCCCACTTGGCACATAGCCAGTCACTCAAGTGTCCACACCTGAACTATGTACGGTTCGCTCAAATTGATGAGGAAAGGTTTTCGTCAGCGGATTTGTCTGAATCGTTTGACGCGATTTACACGATCATCACATCGCCACGATGTATGATCCGAACGAATCAGATGATATAGAAGTATATATCTGGATCGTCGATGAGACCTTTAATTCCTTAGCCTGTGCTGACGCCTAGCTCAGCTGCTAAAGGAACTATATCTAATCTAATTAGACTTATTTCGATCCAAATGGCTTCTATTGCTGCCTCAGCTGCAGCAATAATCCGCATTTGTTGTTTATTCGGCAACAGTTATCTTGCTCGAAGATTTCCAGCTCACTGTCCCGTTATTCAAACTTTATAGTACCGTAGTATTTAATTGTTTGGAAACTTGCAGCAGTGATCCCAGTCACTTCAAGTTCTCCTTCTCCATAGTTTAAGACAACATCTTTAGTTCTCTGAGATACTAACAGATGTTCTTAATTTCAATCCAGTGATTATCACTTGGATTGAACTGATCGTGACTCCATATGCTCGAAGCGTATGAGACACCAATACAAGTACATTTTAAATGTACAATTTCCCAGAGAGTGTTAACAACTCTAAATCTATCCCAGTAGATCTTTATTCCTTGAATAAAGGTTGTTACTCCCCAGAATTCTACGGAGAATTTCTATTGAAAGAATATCCATGAAAGCCAAGCTTTCACCAATTGTTTTATGGGAATTTCATTGTCAGTGCCCTCTCCCACTAACCTCCTTATATACACAAGAATTATTTCGTTTTGAGTTAAATCATAAACCATTATGATTATTTCAAAACGTCAGTTCCAAGAACCCTATGCTTGCTTCAATCCAAACATGGATTGAATAATCCGCAAACCTTGTTTGTCGGTTATACAAAATCGTCAGAATGTTATAAACATTCTCCAAAAGGTTTCCTTTTCAGGAAAGCGATTTTGATTTGTAACTGACATATTTCATAAATGAAATATACAGTTATCAACAAGCATCTTCAAAATGGATTTACCATGGCAACAGGTAAAAAGGTTGAACCGTTATTAACACAATGTTGATAACGATACCTTTCCGTCAAAAGCCTAGCTTTGTACGTTGGTATGTTGCCATCCATGTATGTCTTCCTTGAAGACGTATAATGTACCAATAGGCACAATGCTTTGTGGTACAACAACTAGTATCCATAATAGTCGTTATACATGGAATCCATTTCGGACTGATGGCACTTTTCCATAACAGGGAGTCGATACCTCGTATCACTTCCTCAAAACGTAGTCGGTGGATATACCTTCATAAGATTTACATCTTAATGAGGTTAGATCAGAAACCCATACCCTAGGTTGTTTTCTGACTCTATCCGATCTACCCAGTTCTTGTGTATTCGAAGATTAATGGTACAGATTCATTATTGATGAACTGTTTGGGTTCCATTAAGGACTTCGTGCCTTGAACAGTATTACTCCGATTTTCATCGAGTATCACTATCCTCCCACTGACCACTGCATATCGGTATTCCTCTCAGGAAAACCGCATGGTGAGCAAAAATCACATTGTTCTCATGTGGGATTTATAAGTACTATACTTATGGTTTCCCTTAGGATAACTTATATTGGCACTTATCCAATTTGGGTCTTTAGTTTGGTATCATCCAAACGTCATGCCTGGCATACCCAAATTATCAGGAATGAGAAACCCTGTTTCTTCCTGTTCATATCCTATATGACATCTGTCAAACAGATTTATATGGAACCTTATTCTAAATAAGTTTTGCACTGTTAATACATATCATATTGAAGGAAATAGTAGCTCAGAGCGACTCGTAATAAACCTTATCATGTCCAACAAAACTCGGTTTTTAATTCGGACACACCGTCAAACTGACGTGTCTCGGGAGGAGTCCTCATATGAAAGAATACCGTACTCTTTCACGTACGTATGAAACTTACTGCTTAAGTATTTACCAATACGGTCTTACCGTAGCGGCATAATACTACAGCCGATCTGTTTGTATACTTCGTGTCGAAACTCAAAGTTTCGGATTTGTGTTCTTCAAAAGAAACACATAACCATAACGTAGACCTTATTTGAATAGTCAAATCAGTCCTAGTACCCACTCTTCAAAAGTGTGGATATACGAGTCTCGTTTAATTGTGTCCCAGACAACAATGCCACAAATAAGTCTCTATTGATCAAATCAATTTGAGCTATTTATTTGTCATTTTTATATGTTTGAGATTTTATTATATTCAAAATATAAATTCTGTTATTTACATCTAATGTATTTATCTCGGTATCATCTTTATATAATAAAACACTTAGTGTTCTATAATATAAAGGTTTTATCCGCAACGGATTAAACACTGATATAGAGATAATGTCTCTAGTCAAACTAGTTACATTATAACAGTTCCTAATTTAAGTACATACCCTAAGGGTAGTTCCTAAACTTAGGTATCCACGGTCGAAACAGCGACTTTCGTCCCGTTTCCGATTCGCAGAGAAATCTCGGCTTGAAGTCAGTATCCAGCTCTTAGCGGATTCTGAACATCAATACATATATATTTTATGTACCACACT